>PNEQ01001404.1:55976-100971 GCA_003012365.1 Medauroidea extradentata
ACGTACTAGCACTGCCGCACTTCCTCTATGGAGAAGGCGAGGATGAAATAGCCCTCACTGAGGAGTTTCTCGACGTCTCCGTGCTCAACACCACCTCACCTGACCACCTCCGTGAGTAGCCTCTCTCCAGGCGCAGGTTTTGTATCACTATACTATTATACTTGCACCTGCATTGTAACTGGGTGCGCTCTAGTGCTACATACCAGCACTGCCGCACTTCCTCTATGGAGAAGGCGAGGATGAAATAGCCCTCACTGAGGAGTTTCTCGACGTCTCCGTGCTCAACACCACCTCACCTGACCACCTCCGTAATTAGCCTCTCTCCAGGCGCAGGTTTTGTATCACTATACTATTATACTTGCACCTGCATTGTAACTGGGTGCGCTCTAGTGCTACGTACTAGCACTGCCGCACTTCCTCTACGGAGCAGGCGAGGATCCCATCGCCCTCATTGAGGAGTTTCTCGACTTCTCCATGCTCAACACTACCTCGCCTAATCACCTCCGTGAGTAGCCCCTCTCCACTCCAATACAGTACGGCTCAGCATCGACCCGCGCAAGTTTCATGTTTCATGGCCAATGTTTGTTACAAGACAGGATTGTGTGATAGTTGACGCTATTCATGATATGCTTGGGTTGTGGTTGGCGCAGTGGCTAACAGACTTGTCTCCCAACTATGTGATCCGGGCCCGATTCTCGGCGGGGTCGATACGCAACCGGAAATGATGCCGGCCGATGTCGCTGGTCGGTGGGTTTTCTCGGAGATACCCCCTCCTTCCTCATTTCGAATTCTTTTAATTGCTATGATTGATCGAACACTGATCCTGCTGTATTGCGGAAGTTAATTGTTCGACGTGTATAAAACAGTTTGTTTTTGTTTGTCATAGATATCAAAATGTTCAATGTATGACTCATCCATAAGGAAAAAAAATGTTGCTATTTCAATGATTTGGATATTAGAATCTACTGTCCTTGTGTATAATCAAGCCTGGCCTATTGGTTCAGTGTCTGGAGTTCCGCTCAGTAGCAGGAAATAGGAACCCTTGTTTTCCGCGAAAATAATTTTGCCTCACTTTGTTTCCGTGCCTTACGTGCACATCTGCAGTTCTGCTTCGTGGTCAGCGATTGGATATTTTAACTGTCACGAGACTTGAAATTCTACCGGTAAATCACAGACGTGTGGTGTTGCAGGAAAGTTTTTGTAATTGGCTCAGTCAAATGAGATACGGCTCTTCACACAGACACGCTGCCAACAACCATGAAGCAGAATTGCAGATGTGCACGTAAGGCACTGAAACAAACCGGGGCAAAATTCTTTTCGCGAAAAAAAAAAAAAAAAAACAGGGTCCCTAGCAATAGACTAATTGTCTGGGCTTGAATATACACGTAACGGTTGATTTTTACGTGCAAGTAATTGTATTCGCGAAATATTTCATTCCCTATACATCCATCATTCATATATTTCAATATTTCTCATAAGTGAAAAATTGATATTCAGAATGTAGTAAAACTTGTTTTTGTGTACAAATATTTTGATGATTCGCTAATGTTTATAATGGGTAGATTTGGTACATTTATAAACTTGAAGACTGTATATTTATTGAAGTATGCTGTATTTAAAGCCAGAGTACCTAAACATCCGACAACTTCTTGTAACACTTCTATTATCTGTATACAAAAAGTGGAATATCTATGGACAGTTTCATATTGCATTTTACAAGGGGTAATACCGTATAAACACTGCCGGCGATTGTGTTAAGATTTTTCACCATACTTTCCTTACTATTCGTCAAGTGTGCGACTCAGCTTATCACCTTTTTTTTTTTTTACAAATAGTGTTGGTTTGCGTGGCATCTTTTAACACAAAGTATATTCTTTATAAAATTGACATAGTGGTCTTGTGCTGAAATTCGTCTGATAACTTAATTATAATATTATTATATAAAAGCATAAACACTTTAAATGTGTCTTTCTCGTTCTATTCTGTGAAATTAATTTACTGTTTAGGATTTAAAGAACAGCTGAGAGGTGACAACAGGTATTCTTTTAGTCAGGACTCCAGCACTAGCAACTAACCTTGTATTATTTTGGGATCTTTAATCTGGCGGTTTGTTACCAATCTCTTATTCTCAATATGTTGTTTAAATATAAATCGCTTTTGTAGGATGAACTTAGTATTTTGTTGTAGTAACCAGTTACAGAAACCGACACAAATAATACCCTATTGCCAGTTATTAATAATAATATTTTGTCTAGAAAAACCTTGGATGGTACCGGCAAATCAACTTGATTTCGTTTTCTTAAGAGGGCGTGGTATACATAATTCAACGCTAAAATCATTCATCTATAACTGTAGGTTTCTTGAAGCCTATTTGCGAAAATTAAACAATAGCAATCCTAGACAATAGTTTTAGCCAACGTTTTAAACAAAATTGTTTCCAGTGTTACGCCGGAACCTCGTGAATTTAACTGCGGCGCAAGAGATCACGCGTAACGAATTAGTAATTCTGGATAAATGTTTACTCATAAAGTTGGCAAATACCATTATCTAAGATTGTCATTGAGTATTTTATCCATATAGGCTCCGGAAAACGAGTAGAAATCAATTGTTTTTCTCAGTGTTTATTTATCGACCACGTACTCTTAATGTGAGTATATCTTGATAACCTAGCAGACATCACTGGAATTCTCTCGCATAAACATTCAGTGTGATTTCATTGATACCAGTGAAGATGTTTTCACTTGTTAACTGTATAGTTAGCTGTTTCTGAGAATAATAATGCTTGCATCTGCCTGCAGCTACATTGCGAGTTCAAGAAATTCAATTCTTTCTTTTAACGTTTCCTTTGCCTCAAAACTATTATTGCTGCGGCAAACCAAAATTTTGGTTCTAATTCGAATCAATGCAAAGCAGGTTTGCACAAACATAATTTTTGTTTTAAGTTTAGTGTAACAGTAACAATAATTGTGAAAATATTAAAAATTTGAGTAATAATGGTGAAGGTAGTTGTAGTTTGTAATTTGTAAGGAACGCAGTGTGTGTGTGTACTTTTAGGTACAAGGAAAAACAACATTGTCCTCAAAGAAATCTTCGTTACACCATAACATTATATTATAAATATTTAAAGCTTTCTTGCTGTGCAGTAAGATTTATATACCTCAAACACAACAGCTTCTTAGAAATGGTTATCTTTACTGGGATGAAAAAGTTTTTTACTGTGTACAAGAGAACTAAGCGACTCACTCTTCCTTTGGCTCGTTTCTTCTAAACATAATGAACTGACATAACTTTCAGTCTTCCCTTAATGTGACTCGCAAGAGCATGAATTCAAGTTGCAACCATGTACGTTTATAAAACTTTAATAAAGGATAAAAGTATACTGAATTTCTAAAATAACTCTTAAGTAATGATTCTCTTTTAAAACCCTCGCTTAAAAGTTTTATATCCTTAAAATTATTCAGACAGTTGGTGTCAATACTGGAATATTGCCTATATTTGGATGATATTATCACACTATTTCCACGATAATTGAAACAAATATCGAAGCAACTAAAGTAACGGATAACACGAATGTATGTTTGCAGACGACGCACCTCTGCTGTGTCTGGCGAACAAGACGAAGGAGGTAGCAGCGTGCAGAAGCAGCGATGCCCTGGGCGACACCTCGGTGACACCACTGGTGCTAATATTCTTCTCACAACTAGTACTGGGTATAGGTACAACGCTGTTCCACTCGCTGGGACAGACCTACCTCGACGACCACACCAAGAAGACTAATGCACCCTTCATCATGGGTAACTGAATCTCAGCACTCACCACTTACACTACACATCAATCACCACACACGTTTATGCCTACATAATGTTTCTTTAAGACAATATATTTTGTAATTAATTAGTAGAGAGTTAATAAACGAAATATCAGTCGCAGCTATTATTTAGGATCATTTGATAGTGAAAGAAAAAGCAAATTTGTTCAGAAACATGTGCTGTTTTTATGGAAATGTATGGATATTTTATGAAAATGTGGAGTTTTTTAATTTATAATTTTTAATTTACTTTACATAAACATGGTTGTTTTTATGTAAATATAATAAAAGTTTTATAAAATGTAAAAAAATTATATTACACATTTTAAAAGAAATGATGTGTCTACTTTATTGACACATGCAATTTTTTAACTAAACTATTTTACTATTTTTAAGTAAGTTCGTCCCTTAGTTGTGTATACGGAATTATCTCCTTTAATTAGCCTGAAAAACTTAAAACGCTTTATACCTATCTTCCTCAGTGTGGAGTCATGCTTCATCCGTAAAGTTATTTAAAATATATTCGATTGTGTTTACATTTACTTCACACTGTTCGTAAGCATATTTTTTTAAGTATTTTCTCAATTTTATAGTCAGCTGTTTCATGACCTACAAAATAAATTCATGGAAAATTTACTTCCGACAAAATGGCACATGTATAATTTTTCAGATATTTCCTTAAAATATTTCACCAGTACTTTTATTAAGTTCGAGGAGGAAACTTCTAGCACTATATCGTAAACTGACGCAATTAACAAGACATCAGATAAAGGTGATCAAAAACGCAATGGCCACACCATTATACATGATCTTTCACACTAATTATAATATAAAAACCTTTTACACTCATCCTGCATGGGATCAGTAAATGTGGGTCTTTATTGTTTATGTGGTAAGTAATTTATACATAATAGGAGACTAGATGAAGAGACAAATAAAATAAAATTCTAGACACCATTACTCGCATGACTGATTACGTGTGGTATCAGAAAATTAAAAATCAACGACAAAATATCTCTAAGCGGCAAAGATAATATGTTTGAGTACAGAAAAAATAAAATACTTACTTTTACAGAATGTTTTTTCCTTTAGCAAAACTGCTATTCATACTAGACAATAGTAGTAGTTTAACATGACCAATATTTAATTGGCTGTTAATAAATGTGTATTTTTTTCTAACAAATGTTTCTGTCTTGTGTTGAATTAAAACGTGTATATTATTAATACATAAATCAACAGACCCACAAGTATAGTGTTTTAAAATATCTGACTTTCACTTCATACCTTACCTCGAATAGAAACAATTTGTAAGATATTGCTGGTTCCTCTGTGGCCTTTCCTAATTTAGTCTATGTTAAAAAATGTGTTGAAACTAGTAACTTTATTTGGAATTTTTTAAATAGCTACATTTATTTTTACTTTATCAGCTATAGTCAGTA
This sequence comes from Medauroidea extradentata, assembly GCA_003012365.1. Classification (NCBI taxonomy): domain Eukaryota; kingdom Metazoa; phylum Arthropoda; class Insecta; order Phasmatodea; family Phasmatidae; genus Medauroidea; species Medauroidea extradentata. Next base: position 61,224 of record PNEQ01001404.1, read on the forward strand.
CTGAAGTACAATGCTGAAATATCTCTATATGTGACTTGTTAGTTTACTTTTAGAGTAATGTAACATCATATTTTAAATATGTTACTTCTTAAATAGAAGAGTTTCTCTACTAGCAGTAAAAATTTAAAATCAATTTGTGTTTACATTTTATTTTATTTCATTTTATACGTGCTGTGACAAATAAGCTCAACGTTACGTGGTTGTTTCAGTGAAGCAGTTAATTATTATGAAACTAAGTTGCTATTGAGAAGATTTAATCACTCGTTATTAAAGCACAACAAACAGACTTTGTAATTAATCAAAATATTTTTCGTAACAATTATCTGATAGAATTTTTTAAACCCTAATTAATGTTAAATTCATAAGAGAAATTATGGAAATATACAAACAAAGCAGTATTGGCGTATAATTAAAAATGTATTACAGTAAGAAACATGTGTTTTGCAATATTCAATCTGAAGTATTGTAAATTGAGAAACAGTATTGAAGTTGATTTCGTTTCACTTTTAAAACTTAATTTTATTAAAATTAATAGAAGTCAACGCGCGTCCTTACACGCATTACCTTATTTTCAACCACCTAAAAGATCTGTGACACTTGTCTTGAAAGTATGTTATTGAAATAAAGTTTCGTTGACAGTTGCATTGGTTACAATCTTTGGCTTGCAGAGGAACAAAATACATTTTCTGTATGCTTATTTTATTAGTATGAAAGCATAGATAGAAGTGCATTTAGAAGTGACACAAGTTTCAATATACTGTTATTTTCATTCCAGCTATGGTGATGTCTCTACGGATGCTGGGTCCGGCTGCAGGATTCGCATTTTCGTCATTTTGCCTGAGTCTGTACATTGACCCAAGACTGACGCCTGTCATAACGTCTCAGGACCCGAGGTGGATCGGGGCGTGGTGGCTTGGTAAGTGAACATTCCTTCATTCAGCGTCTTACGTACATGAAAGAAGCAAGTGAATACTTCCTTGTTCCCTCTGTAGTGTTCTGTGGGACTCGCAGACTGCATATAGTGGGACAATACAGAGCAAGTCTCTTATGTATTGGAGCACAAGCAGATAAGGAGTTGCAAAAAGAGAGATACTTCATAGACTTATCATACATCTACACTAGACAGGTAAAAATGGGATCAAAGAATGTATCAATCATTTAAGGGAAGCGGTTATTAACTGAATATTGGTTATTGTGTTTTTTTAAAAAAATATTGTCGCTTTTAATTACGCAGAAAATATTTTGGCGGTAGGCTTACGTATTTTAGTACACATAAAAAACTATGCTGAGGTTGCTATATCGTATATTTGTGTGATATTAAAATTATTTATAGGCAAACCAAACGTTGCGTCTTGTAATTAGTGGGTATTTCACATGTTCTCGCACTGTGTGTTAATATGTGCTATGACCTGCTATTCAGTCAATATACAAAGTACACTTCAAGTATTAAGAATAGTTAAAATAAAATAAGAGTAGATGACATTGTATTTTATGTAATGAAATTTGTTTTAACAGTTGCGATATTCAAAATCCTCACACCAACGGTAACAGAGTCGTTTATATTGACAGGGAATATAGAAGGACGAAAGTACAAGAAAATAATACTTCCACCCCGGTGCTCACTTGCTAGTTCGGACGTCGTGATATTTCCTAGCATGCCGTCCCCTTTGATGGGATCTTGTTATTTTTCCTGTATTATTTAGTCAGTCAGTATGACACACGTCTGGGAGAGTATTGGACTTACCAATACGAATGAAGTTCAATTAAAATGTAATTAATTGAGACATTAAAAATTCCCGTTTCCTCTCAGGTACAAGCTAGAATACAATTAAGCTATTAGACCGCGACTATTTGACACTTGATGGAAGAGTCTTAGCCTACAACAAAGAAGTTAACAAAGTGCAGGTCTATAACAATGAGCATATAGAAAACGATATTGTTGTAAGAACAATAAATCTTTCAAAATAGCAACAACAGTCAGGTTTGCTAGTAGGTTCTACCTAAAGAGTACATAAACAATTAGAACTCTGGAAGAATCAATCTGTTCTGTAGAAGCAACAATTTATTCTGTGGAAGAAACCATGCGTTCTGTATAAGTAACAGTCTATTTTTTAGAAGTAATAAATGTTCTGTAGAACGAACACTCTACTATGCAGAAGTAACAATCAATTACGCAGAAGAAACAACAAAAATATGAAAGTATTCATCTGTTCTGCAGAAGAAACAATCTGTTTACTATGCTCAAACTTGAAACTCTAGGCCAATAAATCATATCACCTTTCAGCCAAAAACATTTAATGCTGTTTCAAACAGTAATAAAAAATCTCACCTCTAAATTGTAGAACCCTTCTGTTCTAAAGTCATAAAGTGTTAAAGCAACAGGCAGTTACAAAGAACCCATAGGTTTCACAAGGTAAAAGTATTAATATATAACATATTTAAATTACAAAATGAAAAAAAAGTTATTTATTTACATGTTTTTAAAATGGTTTTCATCAGTTTGTGGAAGGAAATAATTTCTTACTGCTTATTTGTGGGGAACGTCTGTGTATTTTTTACAATAATATAACAGTTAACTTATTCCATCCGTCAGTAACATTGTGAAGTAACTCAAATTACAATCTGTGCGAAAATTTTACTGGTGTAGTATAATTTTCATTATTTGTTTTTCTATTTAGAATTTCTTTATTTAACATGTAACACTTTGTAAACAACTAGTTATTTATCTGGCGAAGATTCTGGTAGCAGTAAATTAAAACGTAATAAATTAAATTGTTATAATTCGGAGAAAAAAAGAAAAGGATACTTTTAATCTTGATGGCGAAAATTGTTGCCAAATCCTGTAAAATAACCGAAGGTTTTGAGCATTATAATTAACTCGAAGTGTAGTTAGAAATCGAGGAAAAGTTTCAGGTTCACTGACATATAAACTCGACCGAATTTGACTGATCATTGGCTGCTTGTTATCGACAGCAGGTTATTTATATGTAAATTGTTATTTATTATTCACTGGTTCATGGCTCATCAGGAGATGTCAAGACGTAAAGCAGTAGAAACAAAGACTCAAATTTTAAAGTTCTTCTTCAAATTCTATCCGTAGTAAGAGTTCTTGTTTGTTTCAGGTCTCTGAGGTAATTTTTTTAAGCTTTGAAAATGTATGACCGAATGTGGGTGGGGTTCTCGATTTGTGCGAGACAGTGCTGCGACATCGTCAGTGCTCTGTAATAATGCTTTGTAATTTTACAAAGAAAATCTTTGTGGAGACCCAGATTCCGGAAGAATCCTTAATTGGATTACAGCCCTTTCTTTGAAAAAGTGCAAATTTACCAGCAGGGCCGAAGCATGGAAATTTCCCGAGAAAGCGAAGCTTAACAATGACTATACACAACTCTGAATTGTCTGTGGAACAATATTACCGTAAACAGGGGCAACATTGACTCTGGGGGTAATATTGCACTACTCAAAATTTTGGTTTACATGTAATTAGGTGAAGAACATTTCAAATCTAATTTAAAAGGAGACGAAATGTGTTTTTTCTAATCAGTTATCTGCAATTATAATTTTCTTCACCAAATGAAAACTAATGTTTGGTTGGGATAAAGTTACCCCGAAATGCGCCGAAGTTACTCCAGTTTACGGAACTCGTAGGAGCATGTACACTCTTCAGCCAGTACCGTACACGATGCAGAGAAAGAAATATTCTGGAACGTGATCTTATGGTCACAGCAGAACATATGTATTTATTTATTGTTTGTGTCCTCAACGCACGTTAATGTCACGTTGTCAAAGAGTTGCAAGGTTCGATGCCTAACGAGAGCGGAAAGTCGCGGAAACATCCAGTGTCACAATATTTTCCGAAACACTGTAGTATGTTGCACTTTAGGATTGCGTAACGATTATTTGTTGAAGTTAAACTACTTGCAGACGAATATTAAAAGTACAATAGTTCTGTGCCAGAAATATCACTGACCCAGCTAAATGTGAACATTTGAATACCAAAAATAGAGGTCCGTCGGACGCAGAGATTCTACAACAATTGAATTTCTCCGCAATAAAGTTCTCTCTTTAACAATGCCGCTTCCCTTGTACACGACCATGATCCGGCACTGTTTTTAAGGCAAATATTTGAAGCTCTACAGACAAAGATTTATATTGGCATCTGAACCTCCATAGGACTTTCTTTCCACAATCACAAGTAGCGACTCTGATCTTTGCGAAAAACACTTTTGCAGCATTTTTTATCAAAGCCTTTTGTGCACATCTGTAATGTTCTACATCGTGGTTATTGGCAGCGTGTCTTTGTGTAGCAGCATCACTTACGCCAATTGAAACAAGGCTACTGCGCAACCACACGTCTGTGATTAGCGGGTAGAAAGCATAGACACCAAGACATAAAAACCTCCTGCCAGTGCCACGAAGCACAGCTATATGTATGAAAGTAAAACTTTGAAGCAAAGTAGCGTGAAAAACTTTTCGCGAAAATCAAGGCTCTCTAGCGATGTATCTATAGTGGAGAATGTGTGTTGTTGCAGGCTTGATGGTGCTGGGCTCCATGATACTGGTACTAACTAACCTTCAATGCTGGCCTGGTTGCCCAAGTACAGACAATGTTTATATAGTGGAGCATGTGTGTTGTTGCAGGCTGGCTGGTGCTGGGTTCCATGATGCTAGTGCTCGCCTTCTTGATGGCCTGGTTTCCCAAGGAGTTACCCAGCAAGAAGAAGCATCCGGAGATACAGGAGATGGCTGACAAGACTAGCTCCTTGCTGCCGCCTGAGGCACAGCGGCTCACCAACGACAGTTCCACGGAGAAACATGATGACCTTGCCAGCCGCAGACAGTCCGTCCTCGATGAGGGTGAGAATCGCCCTATCTCTCATCTCTCTCACTTCCTCTCTCACCGCGTTTCTTTTAGCGCTGTCCACTGGATAGCAAGCACATTCGTCATTAACACTAAACGATACTCATACATGAATATAATCCTCGTACATTTGTACGATCTTGTTTAAGCCTGTTACATTTGTCTGTAGTCCAGTTTGTATGCATGGCTACATTCATAATTGCTTTAACATGACTGTAGTTAAGAGGAGTGTGGGCAACATACTTAAAAAAACAATATATTATGTTTTAATAACTTTTGCATTGTGCAGGTACTATTTTTAACCTGAGTTAAAATTCAAACAATTTTCTAAGTTGTTATCAGCACTTGAAATAATTTCAAAACAATGAACATAATTTTACATGCTTTAAGAAAGCGACAGAATACAAAGATTTATCGTGAATTTTCAGGGACGTGGCATGTGTATGTCCTGAAACGGTAGTGCGACTGGTCACTTACGATAGCTAACATTTTACAGGCGGTAAAAAATATGCACGTTCTCACTATTAAAACTTCCTCCATGATAGGCGACCTATATTGTCAGGGCTTGTTAACTAGTAGGCCTACTGCATACCTTGTATAGACTAGTGCAATTCTAGTGCCATACAATATCGGGTTTAGCAGCAGATATGCTTAAAGGTTTGTGTCAATTATTTACATTATATTTTAGCCTAACTACGGTTATAGAAGGGCGAACACATATTTATCGATTCAGAGCCAGCGTTAACTAATATCTTATATCTTGCAAAAGGAAACAAGTTCATTAAGCAAAAAGGCTTCTTATATCAGTTGTACCCCAAATGGATAATTAATTTTGACCTGTGCAAGTACAGGATGAACATTAAGGCAAATAAATATGTTAACGCATGCACCTCTAATTATATTTCACATAATATTCTTGAGAGAAGCTAGAGCAAATTTTAAAACATCTGAAGACAAAATAATGCCCACCGTGTATATAGTATATAGTATTGAAGTCATGCAGCCAGATTGATTAATCAAAAATTGGTCCACCATTCTGTACTCAGCAAGGATGTAAGTCCTGTTACGTTATTCTATACATGTGAAAGTCGCCATTTGCTATAGAGATTGTTCCTTATCTTTTTAGGCGTATTTCGTTATTACATTTAGCCCAAAACTAATTACATTTGTCGTGAGATGATTACTGATGGATTCAGCTCCAATATTAACATATGAGGAAATTGTCTAAGCACTGGCGATCAGTAAATGATTTCAAGTCATACCAATGTTACTTTACTTCTGTATACTCTCGATGCATGTATCGGATACAAATAACTCTCGTAAGACGAGTCATCTTTTCAATAACCTGTAGAATGGACATCATAGTTCAGTTTTATGAATGCTTGAGCATCAGATTTTAGCTTTTGCCCTTTGCGAGGCGTTAGTTTTATTACAACCAGAAATATATTGTTGTAATTTTGTTAGGAAATTAGTTTTCCGTAAAACACATCTTTAAAAATTATCAATTTGCTACGCTTATGTAAACGTGTGTTTTGAAATTCAAAATGTATATATGTAATCTCAAGGGATTTCCTATCACTCTAAGAATTCACTGTGTGTCATGAGAAACTGAATTTAAAGCAATCACTCGTTATAAGTTATCTTTACGCCCGTAGCGTGGTGTTAGCTGCAGAGTAACATTTTATTGGAAAATTTGTAAACCAGGATTGAGGTCTAGTAACAGGAAACAACTAACAATGGTTTGCTATACGATTTTCGCTCTCTAGGTCCTCCATTACCCGAACATCTGTATTAACAGAATTTATTGAATTTGATCCATTCTTACCGCGTCTGTGGGATTGCCAGTTATCTGCTGCAGCAAAAATAATTGTATTTCACATTATTATTTTATTGCATTTTTATACTTTCGGTATACCCGTGTTTGCATGACGTTTGTCATTGGGCATTACATAATATACAATGAAAACTCAAAATTATTGAATATATTAGCCGCTATGTAGTAAAACACTGTATTCACATTCGGGAGGACTTGGGTTCGATTCCCAGTCCAACCACCGTAAGTAAGTTTTCGAGGGTTTTCTAAACATCTCAAAATGAATGCGTGGATGATTTGTAAACACAGACAATGTCTACTTACTTCTACAATAGCCAGTGACCCGTATCTGGTTTTTAAACGCTGTACGGGACTAACTGAACATCTATTAAAATAGGGCCACCCAGTTTTTACGAAATTATTTCTTAGCAATCTCCATTTGAAAACTTTGTATCTCGGGCCAATACCGGTGATTGGTCGCTCTTAACTTCTATACGTTTTAGGAGCCTGCCATCAAATTACACTCGTTCACTGTCGGTGTAATGTAATTGTCATTGGCGCAGTCATGTAGGAACTGTCTTCGCACAATGACACGTGAAGAATTGCTAAAAGAAACCTAAATAGTTCAGGTTTTATTTTGGGCACAGTTAGAATTCAAAATTAATTAAAGTTCGTGTCACTTTTCCAACTATCCCTTGGCTTATCTGACACCTCTTGGAGGACGCTGAGCCAATAATATATGAAACAGCTAAATGCAGACCCAAGCTGGAATACACACATATTCTTGGATGCTTGCCTGTAGGTCAGTGAACCGAAACTACGAGTTTTTCTGGTCGCTCACGATTGTTAAAGAAGAACTGCAGGTTTAATATAGTCTGCTCTAAAATATTTTGGCGAAAAATTTGTTTCCCTACTAGTTAACAAAGACCGGCATATTTCGCGTTATTTCCTAACAACAGAGCAGAGCGCAAGTTTTTGTTCACTCTCTCGAAGTCTTTCATTAACATTACCATGGCTTGCAGCGGGTAACGCGTTGGCCCAGAAATTGAAATTTTCACAATGCAGTGACCAATTTAACGCAAAACAGTGAAATTCATAAAAGAAATACGTAAGGACTGGTGACCAACAACATCAAAGATAGGGTTTAGGAATGTACAGGTCCATGAATCCAGCTGTGCTGCCAAATAATAGCGTGAATTTTGTAGTGTATATACTAATAAATAATCAAGTAAATATGTAAGTGTATGTGTTGTGTGTGACCAGGGTTCGTGGAGTCAGTAATGAGACTACTGCGAAACAAATTGCTGTTGTACAATATCTTCGCGGGAGTGTTTTACATCATGGGGGAGTCAGGAGCCATGACATTCTCCATGAAGTACGTGGAGACACAGTATCACACGTCAGCTGCAGGAGCCAGCATGATCTCAGGTGAGGGCCAGTAGTGTATCCAGGACTCAGGCCTCGTATATAGGTATTACAAGGTTCAATGTGGCTACCAAGTAAACATATTTTGTTCAGAAACCCATCTTCGGAAACAAAGTGCTTGAGCGCAAGAGCCCACGAAATGAGAAGTGTGTTGCATACTGAAACCCGTCCTGTAGTGTTGCGACGACACATCACAGGTATTCAGTATATTGTGTTTTTGTACGAATATCATCACATCAGTTACTTAACAACGGGTAACATGTAACCACATGTTTATATGTCAATGACCAAAAAGTAGTTTTTTTACATTATAAGGCCTCTGAAATTTTGGCATTTAAATTCATTTAACGATTTTCCTTTTTTTTTTTGTCACTAACGCTTAAACACTGTGCTTCCGGATACAGGTTTACAGACAAAATATGCACATACGGTACCGACCTACCAACCACGGAGGTTTGTAACATATGTTTATTTTCATCCTGAATTTTTTGATGCGTAAGTTTTCGATAGTCACTTGGAAATGGGAAATATAGCTATGGACAACTATAAAAATTTTCTGAATCATTCAGTTTACATTTCCTCTCCCCTCTGTAACATCATTAAATAATTATGTCTAGCAGATTGTTTGCACTGACTGATGATTTTACTACGAACGGCGCAATGGCTGATGTGCGCGCATCTTCTATCTTCCACGTCCAGATTTCCCCGATTCAGAGCAAAACTACGTGGCGCGCCGACAATAAGTTGAAGGAAATTACACGTCCTAGCCTTGACAGAATGGCGTGAATAAAGTAGTTGAATGCTGGAGTAGATATATGTCGACCTGTGGTTCTTAAACACATCAGAAGATAATAACACTGCACGCAGTTGTTGACTCAGGCGTAGCATAAGGAGAATTCTTGTTAAATGACTACAAATATAATGCATACGTTATGAAGTTTTTGACATTGCTCTAGTATAATTGTGTTCAAATTTCTGTACACAGTAAAATAGCAGTCATTTGAGGAATTATAATTACAGTTAACAAGACACATATTTGCTGATTCTGGTGCAACATTCTTGTGTTTCCCGAGAATACACAATGCAGAGAATACTTTTTTTTCACCTACGAAGTTTATGTGGCCATTACATGTCAAGTTCTCGTTGAGCACTTCTCCAGATTATGCACAGTTTTTATGAACTTCATAATGTCTCCATTTCTAAGAGAACTCTCCTGTTGATTTAAGAAAGGAAATTAGTAGTTCATATTAATATGCCTGTGATTTTCTCACTTTCACAGAAATCTAACTTTCTTCTGAAAAAATTGACTGTGGTAAATATTTTATAAACAGTGAGTACAAAATAGATCCCACTTATCACAGGTCATAAAGGTACTTTTATGTACTGAAGTAGCCATACAGCTCTTTAAGAGTTACTGGTCGAATGCAATACTAGTGAGGGAGAAACAGAATGTTGTTAGCTGGTTAGAATACGGAATAGGGAACTTAGGATGATGAAATGCTTAGAACTGGATCATATGAGCGGACGAGGAGGTGGTTGGTTTCTCTAATGATGTTAAGGCAAGGTTGGAGGGCAGTTGTGTTATGAGGTAGGGAATTCGTGGGTGAAGGACATGGAGTGAAATGTGTTGTGAAGTGGGAGGAGGATTGCAAGTTCGGTGGATTATAATTGGTCAACCGGTGAGCTGCGGAAACTTAGTTTGAAGCTTCTTATCACACTGCCTTAATACTGGGCATTGCCATGTCTCGCCCTCATGAGCTGCGCCACAGTTGGGGTCTTACTTGGCTCGTTGTCCTTGAGGAGGCAAGTTGCTGTCGGGTGTTTGTCTGATATTTTACGACAAACAGTGTCTCTCCAGCATTTCGAGGCAACATGGCCATAACACTGACAAGAAGAATATTTCTTAGGAGTAGGAACAAAGGGCAAAGTTCTGTACAGACAACGTAATAGGATATCGATTGGAGAGTCCGAAGCTCGTCCGCTTGAGTTTTGTCTGGGAGGGTGATCAAACCGAATATGAGTAAAAAAGATTGCGTTCTCTTTTCGGATAGCCGAAGATGTGGGCTTCAAGCTGTTTAAAGCCTTGGCGAAGAAGATCAGCGTCTATATCTTCTGGTGAGAGTCGTTGTGGCAGGTTTCGAATTACTATCTTGGCGGACGATGCAGCCACTGGGTCCCACATATAGGTGTAAGGCTTGGCCCGGAGGCCAGTGAGGAGCTTCAATGTATTTTGGTGAACATGCTGTGAATCCATGTCGAACCAGAGCTTGAGGCCTTCCTGGCAGGCACCAAAGAGGCAACATTTTCATTTTGCTTTGAGAGTAGTTGATAACGTCTTCTAGAGAGGAAAATCCTTGCAGAAGATCAATGGAGGTGGAGGTGGACATTGTTCAGGCCCGATGCCTTGTGAAGAAGGACTTCTTGAGCCGCCACGATGGAGACATAGAAGTCGGTCATGTTCTGTGAAATTCGTGCTGTCTTCGTCCATGTTGTCCTGCGAAGTAGGAGAATGTTAAACTTTCCTTGCCTTCTGCTTAGTGCGAGCCATCTTGTGCTGGTCCGTCTACTGCCTTGAGGTACTCCTCTGAAGAGTGGAAGCCATGACGAAGATGAGCCATTTAATGCAACACAACTGCTGACGCTCTTTTAGGCACGCTTCCACCACCACAAACACTTTTTGAGAATACAAATTATTGCTTTAGTTTGGAAAGTTGACTTTCATGATTTACCAAGTCGAATGACAGAGAATAATCAAGGAGTGCAAGAAAATTGACCTCTAAGTTCTGCAGATTACACCTTGTATCATCTGTATTTTTTTATTGTTCTGGTGATTCTTTATTTGTTGAAGAGCTTCAGAAAGTGCCGATAGTACGTAGGCATACTTGTCAGTCTGTGATAACGAACAAGTATATCGGAGCACTGTTTTAGGAATGACTATGATTTTCGTAAATTTCCATTGTGTCGTCGTGTACCTCCATTTATTAATGAGGAAATGAATATATATTTACAAGAGCAACTATAATTACTGGCATTACCAGATATATAAATTTAAGAGAAATAGTCTGGTCGACAGACCACCCCAGATAGTTCACATGTATCATTGTGTCTGGTTTAAGCACCACGCAACATATTATGCAGCTTAAAGGAAAAAAAAATTATGATATGTTGTGCGATATCTGGTCATCGTGTTATATTTGGCTCAGACATGCAATCACAAATGGTAAAGAAATATAAGTATGCGTGGTTGGGACATAATGTCGTGTCTCGCTGCTGCACCTAGACACTCAGTATCATTACGGCTGGTGCAAGTGAAGTGTATGTGTTGTTCTTACTCTCAGGTTCGGCGAACGTGATCGCGATGGTGTTCGGCTTCCTGAGCTCGGGCTTCTTGATCGGCAAGTTCAAGCCTCGGCCGAGGTTCGTGCTGGGCTGGAATGTGCTACTGGGTTTGGTACACGTGATCGGCTCTGTCATCTATATCTTCCTGGGCTGCCAAGACAACGGCTTGCAAGGACTTGACATCAACACTGGCACGTGAGTGCCAGTCTTACATTCATATTGTTCATCTACATTTATACTCCCGTATATACACATACTGTAAACTTACCTATTTATATACATACATATACGTGCATACATATGTTGACATGTAGGAGTGTCAATATGTATTTAAGTATACATACATATGCACTTGTATGTACATAAATAAAAAGTATATATGTACTCGGGTGTATTTATGATGGCATGTATGTAGGTAAAATTTTTAAACTATTTAATGACACAATTTATTTTCAGTATTGCACTAATCCCACTGTATTTATTCTATTTATGGACAAATAAAAACGTATTTTCGTCTTACATTTTTACAATATGTCGGCAGATAAAATGACCAACCTCCAGATCACTCAGCTTGTAATGTATGCGTGCAGAGTGCATGAATATGTAGTGAGTGTCTGTATACACAGAAGACGTATGTTGCAGGCTGAGTGTGTGGAACGAGTGTAACAGCGCGTGTGGCTGTGATGCGGTGAAGTACCAGCCGGTCTGCTTCACACCTCAGGCTGCCACATACTACTCAGCTTGTCACATTGGCTGCAACACTGCCACTCGTAGTAGCGCCTCCTCTACTGTGAGTACTTTACACTCTTTTCTGTCAATTCATTACATTTTGACATGTGTTATGGTAGTCTCATTTGATATGTTTTAAAGTGGGATACATTTTCTGTCGATAATATTTTGGTTGTTGCAAAATTCCTTGTCAATATTCCACGGAAACAATCCTGACGTGTAGAGGAACAAAATGTGTTATGTGAACATAGATCCAAAAACGCACCGTTTCTGCGCTACAGTTGGCAATACATGACGTATGGTTTATAGCGCGCGGGTAGGATCATGTTGCTGTGGGGCATCGTTACAGCAGTACATAATATGTTACTATGCCACACACTACGAGAAAACTTGTTTATCATTCTTAATACAGAAAAAAAAAACAAGAAAAAATACATAAATGGTCATTGATTGTCATCACCAGCCAAAGACTTGCCAGCATGTTTGCTGTATTATAATTAATAAACATGTTATCTCCTTTTGTTTGTGTTCTTTCTTTCTTGTGTTTTGTATCGCTGGTAAGTGTTTCCGACCATGTATTACTATGTGATTTCCCATCGTAAGGGTGTACTATATCTCTCCTGAGAGTTTGTAACAGCTGTACTGATACATCCTGTATACAGCACATTTTGCTGTGTAGTTTGACTGCCATTACGTAATGCGAACAGGATGTCTAGGAACGGCCGTATAATTAAGCACGCCACTCGAGTCCTGGGATAAATAGGCAACATGCGTATTTAAAGAATTTGTTTGAAAATTGTATACTTGTATTCCGATAAACGTATGAAAGTATTAACGAAACATTTATTGCATAAAAATTGGTATTGAGTTATCTTAAGTTAAAAGTAGCTGATTATCACGTGGCCGCGAAACACTTATTGACGTGACGTCACTCCACAGAAGAAGCTCGCACCGGCCCATGGCGAGGTTCGACTCCTCATGTTAACAAACAATACTTTAACTGCAGGCAATAGCAGACAGTTTAATGAAAAAACACATGGATAACTTACCTATTTTATTTTGCTGTCGCTGTTAAATTACATTATAAATTATGAAACTAATAAGCCAGAAAACTCAACTACTCTTGCAATTTTGTTGCTAGACAAATAGTTGGATACGTCGTCAAACATATGCCATTTAGCAGTAGCCGCCTCGTTGTTGCATGTTTGAACTCAAACAGATTGTATAATTGTCATTTTTGAAGCTGACCGAAGCGTATATAAATGTCTAAATTTTGCACAATCTACAAAAAACATTACTTATTTTTAAAAACACAAACTTGTACCACGCTCACACGTTAGGCCTACTATCTCGACGCCTATAGGAAGATTCGTACTATGAGCCACACCGTTATGCGTAGGTGCCTTATATTAATGTATGTTGTGGTTTCTAACATAACAAAATCGTCCTTAAGTTTAAATGCAAAACATATTAAAATATACTAAAGTAACTAAAAAGATTCTTTTGACTGTCATTTATTTGTACACAAAGCATTGCGACTATAAAAATACTGTCTAGGAGTAATCTTGAAAATATCATAATTTTTAGAAATTAATGAGATGTATAACTCAATGCATGCAATAAAAAATATTATCTTGTTAAAGACGTTGTACCCGTAAAAATTCAAAATTTTATATATGTGACAAACCCTTTTCAACTTTTACACATCAGATAACATGTCATTTCCCCAAGTAAAAAACAATTTGGTCCCATACTTTTAGCAAACTCACATATCAAAGTCACAAAATGGCAGTTGCGGTGTAGCCAAAATAATAAAAAATAATTAACCTGCAGAAACAAGATAATTCGTTTTAATTCTTAATGATGTGAGCTACTTCAAGACACTTTTGTGAACACAAAGCGATGCAGTTTTGAATTTTTAAAAATTGATGAAAATAGGTAAATTTTTACGTAACTTTGACTTTTGGCTGCTACTAAAATTTTCAAAATGACTTTCGTCAACCATGTCATAAAATGCATTGATACACTGACTATCAATTACCATAATTTTGAATTTATTAGTTAAATACTTTTTTTGATTTTGGCTACACCGCAATGGCCATTTTGTGACTTAGATAAGTGGCTATGCAACAACTTTGAGGCCTAATTTTTTTTTATTTTGGTAAATGACGGGTTATCTGATCTGCAAAAGTTGAACAATGTTTGGCACAAATATAAAAAATTGAAATTTTACTGGTCCAAGGCCCTCAAGGCTTTGCGTTAATATTTTATACAGCAGATATGCGTATTTTCAAATTTGCTCTCCATTACAACCAAACGTAATATGTTTTCTAAGCAGTTTCGTTTACATGTATTTATTTATTATCAAACATGTATTAAAATCTGTTGTAGGTCTACCTCGACTATGATTGGGCCGCGGTGGCCGAGGAGTCAGACGTCACGCCTCCCACCAAGCCGATCCGGGTTCGATTCCCGGCGGGGCCTGTTCCTGGATTTTTACATGTAGGAATCGTGCCGGACGATGCCGCTGGCCGGCGGGTTTTCTCGGGATCTCCCGTTTCCCCCGCCCTTTCATTCTGACGGTGCTCCATACTCACATCATGTCACGCCTCAACAGCGCTGAAGATCTCGATGTTAAGCGCTGACTAAAATTTCTTGCTCACTCGACTATGATTCGTGAAGGTGTTTTAGTATCAACGTGTTAACATATTATAGCATTGTACCATGTGCATGAGTTACAATTAAGCTGTCTTTACTGTCCTGAATTCCTACCGTGTTAAATTGGCAGTGTCATAATGCTAATTTATTTTTGATATGTTTGTAAATGTGTAATTCAAACTTAAATTTCAAAGACATGTTATTATGACGATGCTATGAATAATTGAAG
Organism: Medauroidea extradentata; assembly: GCA_003012365.1. Classification (NCBI taxonomy): domain Eukaryota; kingdom Metazoa; phylum Arthropoda; class Insecta; order Phasmatodea; family Phasmatidae; genus Medauroidea; species Medauroidea extradentata. Next base: position 76,278 of record PNEQ01001404.1, read on the forward strand.
AAAAGCAAACATGTGTAAGGTTACATACATGTAGGCTGCAATGTTACATATCATAGGCATTTACATACACACATACGCGGACACAAAGTATGTGTATAAACAAAATATATATTGAAACTCTTATTTACATTAAAATTGCCTTTTAATGTAACTTCATTAAAATTACGTTTTGTTGCCGTGCAAGCCCACCGTATCTTCCCTTTCTCAGCATTTTTTTACAGAATGTTTATTATTTGGCCTTTATGGCGAAGTCTTCGTATAATAGTAACACAATACATAGTTTCCTGTTTTTTTTTCACGGGGAATGTTACTGCTCCAGTATCCGTGCTTAGAAATACGCTAAGCGGCATAAGTAAACAAAGGGCTGTACAGTGATATACAGCGCGTTTTGGCGGGCGTTGAAATCACGATAATTTCAGGCTGATTTCTCAGCAGTGAGGTTGTGTAGGTACAACATTGGTGAAGGAGGTTTCGGATAAAGTGAGCACTCGAAAAAAAAACCTGTTAAAGTTCTATTTTCAGCCAATTTCGTATCTTTTCGCGCGTAACGGCTAACGAAGGGACATTTCTAACCTCTCTAGGCACGTCACTTGATGTTTGCGGGTGTAAGGTAAATGATGCAGTCGGCAGTAACCTATAGAGTTTGATAAAACAAGTTTATTAAGTAGGCCTACATAAAACACAATTATCTCGATTTAGGTTGCTTTTGTTTAAGCATTGTTGTATTAAAATAGGAAAATATACAGAACTATATTGCGTAATTGCGCTGCCAACCATACAAGCAGTGAGGCATCTAGAGTTAATGTTGAATTGTTTGCAGTAACAACTAGTGATATTTTACAAAGGTTAAATATGTTGTGCTTACTTTATCCCGAACGACCTATACTATAATGTTTAAGAAACAACCACCAGGGCAAAGACGTGCATGTTGCCCAGTGGAGAAGCAAAATGTTATACGGCGACATGTTACATTCACAATGTGGCAACAACATAGCTCTGTATTTAGTTCCCTCTTTCACTTCACAGATATCTTACTTATCGTACTTATCTTACTATTACTGTTCTATGACCTACATATGGGCACAGTTAAAATCCCGAGCAATCCAAACATGATTCTACGTTTACATTATATAACATACATTAAATATAACCTGGAGGTGGAGTGCAACTTTATCCGTACTGCGTTGCTACGTTATGCGTGTAAAATACCATCGTAAATTTAGCCACTAATATTTCCGTCACCAATTTAGCCCAGCTTATTTGGCGCCAGTTTCTGGACATTCGGTATAGTCAGCACCCTCGAAACTGACGAAAGTTACTTACATACGATAAAAGTATAACTCTCATGCTAGGTCTGTGCTACAAGTCGTCATATCGTATATGTCGATCAGTCGATATTTTGGAAAGCTGATATACTTGTGCTCGACATGTCGAGATCAATGTCGAACACGTCCAGGGTGAAAGTCGACCCGTTACAGATGTTAATTTTGACTTCATACAGTCTAAACCACAAACAGCGAACGTGACACCAAACAAATGTAAACTACTATAATCAAAGGGGTACTGCTTCACTGGAGTAAATTAAAGCATGTTTATTGACTTAGTGTTTTATTTCAAGCAACAATTGTTATTCCTGTGTAACTACTGTAACTTAAGCAGCTCCAACTTTATATGAAAAGTTTAAGTTTTTACAGATTAAGTATTTTGAAATTCGTTTAGAAGGTGCGTAAGAATGTAGACACCCTTTCTATCTAACACCATTAGGCGAAAGTCGGGCGATATTTTGGCACTAAAATGCACAAATGACATTATTTTCTTAGTATGTACAGTAAATATTATTTTTTTCACGTAAACAGTACGTGACCTCAAAGTTTTAAAATTTATTCACGTTATTACGGTTACGCAGGTGTAATTTTGGAGTAGCATGCAGGCCGTGAAATAGGCGGACACCTCAAGAATATCAGGATTACGCCTACCTAACGTAAGCTTCCTAATAATCTTGACAAAGTAAAACATATTTGTTATTGTCTGTCTTCATTGTTATGTCGTCGTTGTGTAATCCTCAATTGTTTGTAACTTTGTCTTTGTTTATATAAAAAACAAAACGAAAAATTCATGAATTAAATGGCCTGCATGCTAGAATGCACTGTCCTGTGCATACTCAAGCCCCCGACCATTTATCCACCAGTTGATACTCTGTGGAACAAAAGACAATGAACGAATATACGTAGGGCCATGAGAATTTTGCCCTCGTTTGTTTCATGGACTTGCGTCCACATCTGCAGCTGTGCTACATTGTTATTGGTAGCGTGTCTTAGTGAAGTGACTTCTATTATTTGACTGCGCCAATCACAATGAGGTTACAGCAACACCACACGTCTGTGATTTACGGATGGAAGCCCAAGACACGTGACAGTTAAAACTGCCAATCACTAACTATGAAGCAAAACTGCAGATGTGGACGTACGGTACTGAAACAAACTGGGGCAAAATTATCTTCGCGAAAACTTCATGGCCCTAAATATACGGGGCTTGAGTATATACAGGACATTGCATTCTAACATGTGGTAATCGAACTCGCGTTTTTTTTTTTCATTACCTGTGAATAACTTGTGCATTTGATTTACGCCAAAATATTTTTGTACCAACTTGTTTTAGTGCCTTGTGAGCACACCTGTACCTCTGCTTCGTGATCAGTGATGGTTAGAAACTGAAAAAATTCGCGTGTTCACTGATCTGTAGGCTAGACTCTAATAATATCTGTGTATTTAAGTAAACATCAGCTATTCATTGGCTGCTCGCTGACATTGTGATATGCGCCTTCATTTAGTTACGTTGTTGTTACTGGCTCAGTGACTTCCAGGAACTGTCATAAGAGTTCCTAATGATGGAACGTCTGTGTCTCTCATTGTCTTAGGAATCTTTCAAAAGTATATTATATGAGAAGCTGTAGAGTAGACGCCAAGACGCTGTGTTTGTTCCAGACGTTCACGAACTGCACGTGTATACCGAGTGTTGCATGCGACAATGGCGACCCTCACTGCAGAGAAGACACACATTCCTACCTGCACAATGCTAGCGCTGTCGTGCTGAATGGGCCATGTCCTGTAGACTGCACTCGCATACTCTACACTTACGTGTTGGTCGGCTTCTGTATCCAGGCTCTCAGCAGCTCTGGCAGGATTGGTAATGTGCTCGTCAACTTCAGGTACTTTTCATGTACTTTGTAATCAATGTGTCCCTGTGTACAACAACAAATACCCTCAACTACCCCAGAATGTTCGCAAACTCACCCTAATTTTTCGGGTGGTTAATCGTTCAAAATGGTGACAATTCTGTATTGCAACTCAATCGTACTTAAACTCGTGAGATATACATTCTTGAGACTTCAATTTTAATTTCTTGTTTTGGCAAGTATTCAAGAACAACATTCAATAAAACAATTATTTTTAACATTGTTGATTGCTACCGAGATCTAAGCCAAAAGTAAATAAAACATGTTAAAACTAACTAAAAAACAGGGTACCACATTTATAGCTGTACACAATTTTTTGCCGTGATGCAGTAAGTATAGTATTTCTTATGTATGTTGATGATTTGGGAACAATAATAAAACACTGATGTTCCTGCAGTCTTTCAGTTACCTCTGCTGCATTTTCTCGACATCTGTATAGAAATAGTGCTGATATTGTTGTAAAATTTTAATAAGATTTTATTTAAATATCTTACTTTAACTAAGTTCAAATATAATGCCATATATGTGTTACACAAACGCAGATGACCAATGTTTAGACAGCATTGTGTTATGGTACGCTAAATACAATACGACATATTATCTGTAAATTAATATTTGTTTCAAAATTCTTTGTGACGTTTAAATAGTTACATCCATTACTAAGAGTTCATTATTTATCTGCATTTTTCGCCAGTTAAAATTTAGCTCATAATTTTTCTTTCTTTTACATTCGCCCGTAACCCAAGCGGTTCACCTTTTTTGGTGAAGTATAATTTCAATACTGTGTTGTAGCTGATTTTAGAGTTTTGTGGTGTAACGATTCTTGCAATCAAAATGTATTACTGAGTAAATTTTATATACTATGCCAGCAGAATTTGTTGAACCACTCGAAACAAAAATATAATATACACAAGGAAATAAACGAAAAATCACGTATTAGGTTTTGTCAACAAATAAAATTACAGTCATTAAAATAATGTAGGTTATATAGCCAGGACGACTACTAAAAACAAAAAAATGGACACACACAAATAACAAAATAAGTAGTGTAAAATAGGCGACGGACTTGTGAAAGAACAACGACAACAAAACAAACGAACACACAGGCTAGTTTGAATACAAAGAGCACAACTATAATTACACATACGAAATTATAAGGAATCCTTCGACGACAATACATTCGACGGTTTGGAAACTGGTTTTCTGTTCCGGTCTTAACACGTATGAACAGTCTGAGGGTTTTTCATTTGAAAAATCTAATGCGTATCATATGGACTGTCAGCGCAATTGTGTAATTATTGTTTGCGCAGGTAGAATTTCTGAATTATTAGTTTATATTTTTATATTTTTTTCATTTATACATATATTAAATTCTTGTACATATTATGAAACTATTTTTTTCATTGCTTTGATAGGTGATTTATTTACTGTTGTAAATAATAAATACTGATAGTTTAATATTTCTGTTTGTTTAGTTTTTTAATACTTTAACATTTCTTACAGTTACTGTGACTGACAGTTTTCCTACTTATTTATTATTGTTCTAATTAGTACTTTTTTTGCGATGACTGTGTCACTACGGGTGAGGAAAGGTCGGGTGAATTCGGAGCTAATATAGCCGTGAAACATGACAGTTGTACAGTTAGCTCGAATATTGCTTGGGATGAAACAGGAATGGAACAACGTCGAAATACAAGGGCGAGACACACGTTAGATCGTTGAGAAAACGCACTGGCCTTCTACAAAGTTTGCAACGAATTATACGCACGACAATCTTGAAGGACTTCACCGAGAAACCAAACTTATCGTTGTTGCAGGATACGAGTGATCTGACTACTTCATAGGACTTTGTGCTGTATGAAATAACAGATGAATGTCGAACACTACGAACCAAAATTTCATTAGTCAGTTGCGAAAATTCGGGCGTGCTTTATCAAGTTATGTTATATCTGGTAAAATATTCGCTCATACCATTGAAGTATAGGCTACCCACAAATTAAAACTAATGCGAAAACATCTGAATTTGCTGTTGGACCCGTTGAAAACAACAGTGACAGAAGAAATATTACCTATTATTTAAGTACATAAATATAAATCACTAAGGATGCTATAACTGTGCATGGTAAAAGGTGAATGCAATGTGTGTGTTTGCGTATTTCAGGTGTGTAAAGCAGAAGGACAAGGTGCTAGCACAAGGGTTAAGTCTGCTCATTGTCAGTCTTCTAGCTTTCATACCAGGACCTATCATATTTGGGGCCATCATTGGTAAGTAAATATCCTTAGACGAGACCTCAGAAAGCAAATAATAGACCAATGTTTAGAAATCTGAAGTATCCTTTTTAACGTACCACGCCACAAGTACTTTCCGACATATAGAATAATTTAAATTAAGCGAAAATTATACAATAATAACTTATGTAGTTGTTCAGAAGAGTAATCAAGTAGGAGTATTTGACTATAAAAATCGAGATGATTGTCCTGCGTTTATAGCTATGCGTTATATTAGTCGTACTCGACACTGATTCACCATCTCCAAAAGAAAACAGACATCGGTTAATATCGAGACACATTTCAACCCTATGATGGCGTGGGATCAAGAGCCTGTTTGTCTTGTTTCGTTACTTTTCAAAATTAGGTTATTTCCCTTATACGCTAGAGAATATTAATGAACGTGTTTTTCCCTTACATTTATCAGGTAAGTTACATGCAAGTGTAATTGACTTCCCTAAAATGTAAACAAATTGTATCTAATTTTTTTTGCAGTGTACCGACACCCTTCGCTTAAATGTGGCACGTACTGTGATCTTTGAATTATTTTTACAACAAGGGCTCCCATAATTTACAATGTATGCAGTTGAGAGTGAATGTTGCTAAGTCTTTAAAAACCAACAATACATCGTATTAGCAAGATAAAATAAACAAAAACGCAAAATGGAGCTAAATCTGGCTTCTATTTTGTTGTTTTATTTTCTCGTTGTTAATCAGTTTGTGTAATTGAAAGTATTCAGCGACGTAGCAATATTCGCTCGCAATGGCTTGTGACAAGAAAAGTTGTGCAGTTTGGTACACAAACTGTCAGCGTCCCATGTCTGGGCGAGTGAAAGTGCGGTGAAGCGGAGAAGTCTGAGTGAAGGGAACATGCTTGCACGCACACCGAAGCCACTGAGACATTCGTGGCCAAAACAGTAGGCATTTTGCTTCTAGCGAAGAGTGTACTGCATGCGAGGTCTATGTTTTCTAAATAGCATTCACACTGGCAGACCTATTGTAACTGTGGAGTTGTTCTGGCCGCGCCGTGCCGGTGACACTATCACTCGGCATTATGCTGTCTACCCGCCCACACATGGCACACTAACTGTACACACTCTAGTGTAAACAAGTATTAACGCCAAAACACTTTCATAGACACAACAAAAGTTTGGCTGCTTAAATAAAATTTATGTTTAAGAGCCAGTAACTAGTAACTTATAATTATATCTATTTTTTAGTTTACGAAATGTAACGACGTGTACAATTTTTGTTAGACTTTATAAAGAAAAACATAGTTATGAGCTCCTAGTTCAGTTCTTACACGTCTACCGAAAGGTTAGGTCAATTGATATGTTTCCAGTGTTGTCCTTTTGGAGTTTTTTGTTGTGAAACAAAAATAGACGAAGAAAACCAATCAATCAATATGAATGGGTTTGTTGGCTATTGAAGTATTAAATTATTGTAAAACATATTAATGCGTAAAATTAAATGTTATGCTTCAATGCTAGAAAAAATCATCAAATGTGACTTGTTAAAGAAAAAATTTAGTAACTTATACTGTGTGTGTGTATGTATGTACTTTTGCAATAAAGAAAATGTTTTTACTGTGTAAGTAATTTTCTAAAAACTAGTATATGTTGTAATTATTTGTTCAGACTCGACGTGCCTCATGTGGGACACAAGTTGTTCAGAGAAAGGCAACTGCTGGCTGTACCACAAAGACAAGTTCAGGTTATACATGAATACCGCAGCTGCAGGTAAGACCTGAGAATTTACTCACCCTTAACTTGAATTTACTGTAACGTATGTTCAATATATCAGGGCTTACAATAACTAGGAAACAGTCCGTCCACTAGCATAACTGTTTGGCTTACAACATTTCAATAATTTTTTATTTTATCTTTGAAAGAACTGTGCAATGGGAGTGCATGACTGGATTTAGTTACTTGGACACACTCCATTGCGAATTAAATTACTGTCAAAATAATACTAAAAACAAAACAAAAAACATAAATAAGCAGAGTATTCTTTAGTCAACAGGATACATATCCAACGTAAAATTCCAAACAATGGAATCGGGTCAAATAAAACAAGGAACGAACAGATAATAAATTAAATAACAAACATAAAAAAGAAACCTAAGTTAACATGCGACACAACGAAGAGACGAAACAAAACACAGTAGATATCAGACACGAACAGAAAAACAACAAACGACACAACGAAGAGACGAAACAAAACACAGTAGATATCAGACACGAACAGAAAAACAACAAACGACACAGCAAAGAGACGAAACAAAACACAGTAGATATCAGACACGAACAGAAAAACAACAAACGATACAACGATGAGTTGGGTTAGGGTTAACTTATTAGTTTAGCCCTAAATAAAATCCATAAAATAGGACATGTTTTCATTGACATGTCGTTATACAAAAATTATACGAGATAAAAATGTTTTAAAAACTATGCGACGAAAATTTCACCAGTATTAGTAACGTCTATCAGTTTAGCTTGTTTAGTTGAAGTGATATTTTTTGGTGCAGATTATTAGCTATACTGTTAAAAAAAAAAATTAAATATGTTGCTTGAAAATTGTTCAACTTTGTGTGATCTTAAATCCATATCACCTGGGCAGTACTAACATCAGCCCACGCAGTATAATGGCTGGATTAATTTAAAGTTAAACAATTCGTCTCTTGTGTGGAAGGTGTTAAATGCGTTTTCGTATTTTTACTAAAAATAGAAGTTTTTAATAAAAAAGAGATAAAATTGTCTGCAAACAAAAAAATGCGTTTATTCAGTATAGGTTTACATATTTTGCTGAGTTAACTATAAAGTGAAAGACGAATATAACCGAAAAGTCATAAAATGTTATTTGCATTTACATATAGCTAAAAATGGCGTATTTAGCCTACTTCCCGAAGGAAAAACGTTGGCTTATGAGGTCACGCACCTGTGTGTGTGTCCCCTTAAAAAGGTTTGAACTTGTTGACCGAATTTCTTCTACCTTGGTAAGCGTATAGTAGCCTGCTATGTAACGTGACTTGAATTTTGTGTATTTCATTTATGCCATGTTCATATTTCATAAATGGCGGCTATTTTAACACTTTTCGATCACACATTGTATCTAAGGAACCGTGTTTTATAATTTCATCAAACTCGGTACATAAACAACCTATTATGGTGACTTGCCTTTCGTGAAATTAATTCATTCCGTGTAAATAGTTACCGAATAGCAAGTATTTTAACTGATACCTTGACCGTTTGGGACTCAACAACTCGGAAACCACCCCCGTTAGAGGTGAGAATCGGTCGGAGACCAAACAGCTGGTAATTTCATGTTCATGGGTATATCTTTAAGACGTAGTGAGCTCCGCTCGATACACCACCCGCTACGGTGGGAATATAGCAATTGGTTAAACCCCAATTCTTATCCTAACCGTAAGGCCGTCCAAGGATAAGAATGACATACCCGTGTTTCGATCTTCTTGGATCTCTTCAGGTAAGGACAGGTTGCAGATTTCAGCAACCACCTTACGACACGGTTTACAGATTTTCGTAAACTTAGAGGTTGGCGTGAAAGGTACAAGAAACTTGACACCTTCGAAGTATTTTAATATTTTTAACATGATATGTCATATCTGGGGAAACATTTCTCCGAAATTCGCGAAACTCGGTACTCATACACCACATACTTAGCTGACGTTACTTTTGTGTTTTTCGTTCGCCCTGCATTCATGTTTTCAAAACGGCAGCCTTTTCTTGCATTTAGCATAATGCATAATTCGACGTAGTCTGTCTTAGGATATATTATTTTTCTGAATTTCATCAAACTTGTTACACACGGGTTACTTTTATAGCTTACTTGACTTCTGTGTAATTTATTCATCTTATGATCATATTCAGCATAGTGAGACATGTAAAGAAATAATTTTTGAATTTCATCAGTTTTTACACATATGTAGTGCATGAAGTATGAGTACAAAATATGAGAATGAAATTTTTTCAGATTTTCATAAAAATTGGTATACATATATGACTTATGAAGTTGATTTTGCATTTGTTTTGTTCATGCCATTTTTATGGAGGCTGATTGAATAATCTTTGATCACACGAGATATCAAAGCAACCATTTTTCAGAACTGCTTAATACTCGGTACACATATAGTACTTAACAAGGTCACTTATCTCTTACGTTATTCTTCATGCCTGTTCGTATTACATTAAACTCAGTACTTACGTAGTACTTACTAAGTTAATTTGACGTATGTATTTATTGCATGCTGTGTTATTACTACCGAAATGGTAACAACTTAATTATCTTTAAATCACACGAGATATCTGAGTTACCAATTTTAATATTTTATTCAGTCTCTATTTACATATACTTTTAAGTAAAGTGACAGAACATTTATGTATTTTGTTCATGCTTGTTAACACTTACAGAGGGGTGGAATTAAAAAAAAAATCACTTGATATATCTTAATGAACCATTATACAGAATGTCATTTATCACTGTACGCACGTAACATCAAATGCAGCGACATTAATTTTAAGTATTTTATTGATACAATATTACATTTTTTGGAGCTGTTGTTTTTCGAATTTTTTTAGTTACCTGAAGTATTAAGCAACCATTTTCGAAAGTTTCTTCAGACTATATACGATTTTAGTACTAAATAAAGTAATTCATATTTAACGTTGTTGGGTTATGTAACGTTTAGTAACAATTTCGAAGATTTCACGACCTGAACACATTAATTTTATTAGACGTATGTCAATAACTGCATCACAGATAGAAAGCCAATTTAATATTAATAAATTTCATTATCAAAAGTCTTTAGTGGTGTAGGTCCGTCATACTAGAATATAGCACAAGAATGAATTAATAATTATAAAGTATTCCTAAATGTGTACATAAACAATTTCAACTTTTAGGTTATCTTGCACCCATTTTGAGGAAAGTTACGCTGGTAACTTTTTTGTTTTTATTATTCATTAGCGCTGAGGGGCTAGCGAAAGAAAAATAACGTTTAAAAATTTACGGTATTAGAATAACTTACTGGCTTTGTTTAGTATTTGAATTAAGATTCTAATATTACATATTAGGAGAAAAATTCAAGCAAAATAGGTTTAATTTATATAATCAGTAATATCAAACTTTAAAAACGTAGTTAAAATACATTTACATATTTTTTTAATGGGAGTAAACAGACTAACGTAAAGTCGAAAGTATTTCTTACATTAGGAACATTAGTCATTTGGTGTGATTTGATCTTTGTCAATTGTTGGCATACATAGGTGTGAGATACAGTAGATATAACAGCATTAGATTATTTCGTACGTTCCTAAAAATTCCAGGATTTATTAGAATGTCTGCAAGTACTGAACTACAACTGACGTGAAACGTATTTTTAAAAATGAGGTTACAGTAATTTTTTACGTTACCCACATACTTTTCTGAAAGAAATGGTGTGAATAAGAGTCTTGTAATGTCACTAAGGTATAAAGATACTTTCTAAATAATTATAAAGTCACAAATATTTATTACACAAAAACTGGGTCTTGGGTGATCAGTTTGTTTGGCAGAAGTAGCACAACTGTGTATTAGGATTAATAACATATTGTTGTAAGCATGAGAGAGTAAGGGTATATACAATAACGTAACTGTAATTTCTTACTTCCAGCAGCCCTCTTTATAAATACTGGTTCGTTTATTTGCAAATGCTGACATAAAAGCGTGAGAAATATACAAATACGCAAATATATAGACTGATAGAGAAATAAAGTGAGACAAAGTCGAGCTGGAATAAAAACGATAACAATTTACCAGACTTATAGATTTGTACCTCATGTGTGAAATTATGTTGCAAGTGTTCACACTACTAGGGATGAGGGATAAATTAACTCTAATGTAACTTGTATACAGTTTGTACAATTACTGTCATTTGTCGCGTTTCTAACACATCATGAATAATATTGCCCGTTGTACAACCATTCCGTTGCTTTATGAAAGAGATTATTCAATTTGTCACTCAAAAATATATAATCATATCCTGAAAGGCAAAGAAAATTGGTTACAATTTACATAGTGCCAAACACGTGCGAAGAATATCAAATTTACATTCAGTTTTAAACCATCGTTTCATTTTCTCTATCAACAACATTTGGGAAACGGAATTATTTTCTCCATCGATGACGTTTGGCAAACTGAATAAAACAGGAGTAACACTGGTGGTTAGTAAGTGCCGAGGTAAAGACACAAACAGCTGACAAAAATACCGGACACTGCCCGAAATTTAGCACTGAAATTATGTAGAATTTCGTACTAGGCTCAACCTAGGCGACTCAGTGTTCGAACCTCGTAGGGCGAAATTTACATTTATCACGTTCTCATTTACTGCTTGCCAGTATGATTTTCATTGTCTATAAAATATAAAGTTTGTATATATTTGTAATGAAATTAACATTAAATAAAACACATTCACTATCATCGAATTTTAAGTTATTGAAGTAACGGTGTTATATAACAATTTTGGCACCAGCAGCCGCTAGGAACTCTGCCACAAACTGTTCCCAGAAATGACCTCAGTGTTAAGCATTGTTCTCTGCTGTAGTTGTAAGCAGCAGTGGGAAGGAATACAGCTTGTATTATGTTATAAACAGAGTGGTATGTAGATGGGTGCTACATGGTAATAGTTTCTTACAAACCCGCGCTGAGAAAAAAAATTGTAAAATCAAAATAAATTTGTTTGAAACTACCAAATGGTATATTTGAATTCGTGCAAACAAATGTATGGTTTGTCACAGCCAAATTATTTCATTGAAATATTTTTGTTGTTTTAACCAAATGACGTGGTTTATGACGCCATATAAATATTGTTATATCAAACATATTTCATTTGTTTGAGCAATCATTAAAACAAACATCCTTTAAATTATTTTGTTTGCTCTGATGACGAAAATAAAGTTGTTTGCAAAGCAACTTTTATACAAATAAAATTGACGTGTAAATATAAAATAATACACATTCACACACCTGTGACATGTAATACCGTTTAACTCGTGATCCTGATAGTCTAGGTGATTCTCGTTGTTTTCTTCCCCGTACCCATTACAAAATTGTACACCAAATATGCGGCGAAATATGGGTAGCATGAAATGGTAACTAGAATTAGACTCGTGTATACTCGGCAAAATGTTTTTAACCGTTATAGTTACCTTTAGTCATTTAAACTAACGTAAGAATACAACATAACACAGCAAATTAACACGCTACAAATTTAAGTTACATCTATAATTTAAAAAAAAGTGAGTCAAGTTTTCTAAACCATTGTGTGTGTAAATGCGAACACACAGGAACCAAATAAGAATGACTTCCTGAACGGACATATTTCGTCGCTTCCAACAAATTAGTTTTTTTTTTTTTGTTTTAGTGCCTGCTATGGTTAAATTTACCAAATCTGTGTAGTAAGTCATAAATATTGTTCACTGAAGTAAATATGATAGGAAAAGTAAATAAATAAAACAGTATAACAATATAGCATTCGTATTTTTAACAGGAACAAATATTTTGGGTAAAATCAAATGCGCGTATTGTTGACATCTAACGAAAAATTTATTTAAACCAACCAAATATAAGTTTGATATAGTAAATTACATCAACAAAATTGTGCTGTCGAAGCAAAAAAAATCCAGTAGTAACTTCAACGTTACGATTGTTAATTTGACAGTAATTTATTTGTTACAACCAAAATTAATATCAACCAGATTTACTTGTTTGTCGTAACTATCCATTTTCTCTCAGTGTGTGTCCAAAAGCGCTCTGTCAACATGATACGGTCTCTCAATTGTGAAACAGGTAATATAAACTACGTATCACAAAATATTGAAAGGAAGGATAAAACATCAACCCTATCGAAATGATTGTTGCTAATCAGAGCATAGTCTGCCCGCCGGGGTGACTGAATTATTGCCTCTGGAAGGGCAGACCTTAAGGATTTATTTGCAGTGGAGAACTTGAAGATTAACCTAACCTGAGAGGCAATAATTCAGCTCCCCCACACCGCCTACTTGTGAGATAAAGAACATTAGGAAATATGACAGGCATATCCTAGTAGATTCTAGCGGCTACTAGAATATATACACTTATCTAGTGACTTCTATATTGTTCGTCACGAAGTCTGAGTGATGTTTGCCAACTTGTATCTCCCGTTACTTTCGGCGCCCCTAGAATGTAAACAAAGCGATCGTGGACGTGTGTTTACTGACAAATGCCAGTGATATATATATATTTATTTACCAGGTGTGTAATCTTGCACAACTGATGCAGTGTTTGTGTTTGCTGGCAGTTCTGACGACTCTGGGCGTGATACTGGACGCCAAGGTGTGGCAACTAGGCAACACACTCGACTTGTACGGAGACAATGAGCCGGGATCAGAGTACGAGCGTCGCTTCAGCTTGTTCGAACCACGACGAGAGATGAGCTTCTCGGAGCAGGGTCGTCGTAGCTTCAGTGTTGTCGACGATGACTACGACGAAGACCGACGTTCCAGCTCTGCGAGGAGTTCCAGCCGCCAGCCCAGTATCAGAGTCGACTACACTGAATGACCTGACCTCCATAACCTTCACACATAACCTAACCAACTTGCTTCTCTACGTGTAGAGTTCAAAGTATAGCTACGAGTCACTCCTACGTCTTGATTCCTGCGCTCTTAAGAGCTCTGCATACTTGGCGTGTAGCCACGGTGCCTTAATAGGAAATAATATTGACTATTAATTACTATTTAAGGAGACAGTTTTCAATATAAATATTTAAAACAAACTGTTCCGCATAAATTTTCTTATAACAAATAGCGGTATAAAATATTAAATAAAGTTGGAACTAAAAATTTCAAAATTACATCTTAGATATGAAGTATTTTTTAAATGTAACGAAGTTTCTTGAATTCCAATGTTCTCCAGAAGTGTAATGTAGATGATCCTGTCTTCGTAATTCATCATTTTAATTAATATGTAGAGTTAAATAAATTTTCCGCTTTGAAACTGTATACTTGCAGGATTGGCAGGCAAATTACTTTTGTCTAATTATTGAGGAGTAAGTAAATTTTCTCTTTTAAACTGCATGCCTGCGTGGTGGGCAAATTCCTTAAGGCTTCTCAATAGTACAATGTCTATATTATAAATTTTCCGTAAATAATTTTAAACTTGGTGACATTATTTCTGATGACATCTTGTACTAGTAAAATAGTTTCATTTATTTTTATTTTTATGGTTACTAGGTCTTGCAAAATTTATGTTATTGTCAAACACCTACAGTGTTTCAACGTCTCCCATTGGTCAACAGCTTAATGTCTTTAATGGGGAACACCTCTGTACAGAAAGTTCCAAGGTAGAGCAACCAATATTCTGCCAGGCTATCACTTATAGGCTGTTCACTATAAACTGAACACTCAGAAGAAATTGTAATTAATTATAAATATGTTTTATTATGTCAATGTATGCTAACTTTTGAATGTGTTGAAACGTTTGCACTGGTTTTTATTCATATGGAAGTTTTCATATTAAAAATAGTAAAGATAACAGCAAAATGACTGAAGGAAAACTTTATGCAGTGTTCACTTTATCGTGAATGGCCTATACATATATTATGTGATAAATAATGGCTCGTGACCAGTAAGTTCTCAGATAATACTCAAATATATATGTACAAAACAATAAGTCTAGTGTTTCTCTAAATAGTATCGTCAGTTTGATAGATCTCTAATAATGACCCATTTGGCTTTTTGTTATGTATACGTTTTAAAAACTAACTCACAGAAAATGCACACAGAACACAAGGTGTCTAATCGTCACTGTGCAGAGTTTAAGTAGAGGCATACTGAATGGTACTACATACTTCATAGTGAACTTCCACATAATTGGGAAATAAAATTAATTTTAATACCAAGTAAAACGCTATTTATCTAACTTCAGTAAAGATTAACGAACATTAACTTTATGCTTGAAAAATTAATAATTTACAAAAACGATATTTTAAATATCTTTACACGAAAAAACGGGCTTAGATTTCTGGTTAAAACGTTGTTTCTTCGAAATTTAATAGCCGGTTAGAAAAAATTTTAAAGTTAAATATTTTGCTAGAAGTTGTGATAAAATGAACGGCGTAATATAGGCCTATTTGGAGCTACTTAGTATAACCCCTAATATCACTCATAGAAATTTTTGTTCCATAAGAAAGTACATGGAACGAAAAATAAATATTTCGGAAATGTTTATAAAATTTTGCCACTAGTATTATACTTTTTATTAACCAAGTCATTTAACTTTTTTATCTCCGTGAATCGTGTTTTTGTAAAAGGGATAGTTTGCGTTTTAAATAGGTTAGCTACGAAGCCGTAACATTATGACTTTAAACCTCATTCAAAGACTAGAATAGGCCTATATGTAGATTTCTGATTGGGCAAACAATTTTCTCAGAAGTGATATCTACAGGTTAAGAAGTACTTGGTATGAATAAAAAATGATACATTTTTATACTTTTTAATAAAAATTTCAAAATTTGAGAAGAGTCAATGTGAATGTTTTTTGTGACTGTACGTGAACGAAACACTTTTGACAATGGCGTTTACGTAATGTAGAGTGGTTACGTTGGTTTTTCACAAACAAATACACGTGAAATCTGAAACCGAAAAACGGGACGCATGTGGGTTTAAGAAAAATTCTTTATTTTCTGACCGACGTTTGTCGTGATCCGACGTAACTATTTTTCTAATGCTACAATAAGCAGAAGTAAACAGTAAATAGACTACCATTTAGGTGCAATAGGATTTAAATGGTTCTTACATACTTTTTATATTTTATACAAATACAAATGTAGACATTCATAAAGGTGGTAAATAAATAAGTGTCGCAAGGCTCGGTGGTATGTAAGTGGGTACAATGTGATCATATTTAGTTTGAGAACGCATGTGGATAAACTCAGTTTTTACGTGCTAGTGTCTTTAGAATATGAAAGAGGATGTAGGTAATACGAGTCACAAAATAAAATAAATAAATAAAAAAGAGTATGGTCTAAATACTGAAAGGCATATCGTCACAAATATGCTAAAAATGTGTAGTGTTTCTAGACATGGGTGTTCCAGCAATATATGATCACATTATACCCATCTACCTACCATCGAGTATTGCAACATTTATTTATTGGCATCCTTTATATCATGCTTTACTTGATACCGTATCGCTCTATGTTATTCGTAACGTCGCATCCAGAATGTTCAAAGAAATACAATGTTACAGTTACTAAAATATCTATATTTTTCTCAAATATGTATACATATGGACGAAAGCTATGCCCTATCGCGTGTACAGAGTAGTACAAAATACCAGTTAAATGAGAGTTTGTAAAGCGAATTTCCTCCTGCTTGCAAGCTATCCTATGAGCACACTCGTCTTTCTACATCATCTGAATATGCGTGTGAATATTTCCTACTCACGTACAATTTGTACCAAACCAGTAATTTCAACTTGCATTCCTATATACTTGAAAAGTATCTGAATGTTTGACAATGATTGTGATTATAATGTGCTACCGATGAATGGAATACCAATAATTAGACGTGTGTTCCATGTGCTACATTATGGGATCTACTTCGATAAAGCTGTAATAAATTATTTTTGTGAAAATTAATGTTTTGGTCAGCATTTTATTTGTAGAACTTCCCCTCCTGTGAGTAAAACTAAAGTATTATGCAATTAGTATTTTTTTCGGAATCTTTATCATCTTTGCAATTGTTTCGGATATACTAAGGAAGTAATAATTAATTATTATTAACTTTAGTTCATTCTGGTAAAAAAAAAAGAAACTTTTCATGTAAACAAAAATTAGCATCGTTGTATACTTTGTATTCGTTCTGAAGAAAACAGAAGAAATTGTCAAACTCCAACAATTGTTAGACACAAGAATGGCCATCATCGTAGTTACCAACTGTAGTTTCCACAATAAAAATAGAAGACTGGAAAACTATTATAAAATGTGAGCGTTCTCTGATAATAACTGAAAAATTAATTTGCATTTCCTTGGATGTATTCAACAAAATCTTACTGTTGCAGGTTAAGTGTCCTAATTTTCTGGTTCGCAAATAACAAAATTACTGTTTTCATAGTTTTTATAATGTTGGAACAGCACCAGTGTATTTATCTGTGCGCTATATTTACGCGATTCTCACATCTCTTTGGGTTTGTCCGTTACTATATCCACTGTGAAATGTAACGAATTAAAACATACAAAACAATTTGTAAACACTACAGTCAGCATTCACAGAATCACAAAACATGGCCCAATAATCGCAGTGTTTTGTTTTCTTTCCATGATAGTCGTGTTTCAAAAGTTATATGATCTTCGAGCTCTGGGGCCACGTGTACAGAAGAACGTTAGGAAGGAATGTTAGGCGTAAGAATAAGTGAGTGAGAGATTTTGGTCAGCGCTCAACATCGAGCTCTTTAGCGCTGGTGAGGGGTGATGTGACATAAGCATGAGGCAGCACTGGAATAAAGAGAAACGGTAGATCACCGAGAAAACCCGCATGATTCCCACATGCGAAACTTCGGGATCGATCACGCCTGCAATCGATCCCGGATCGCCTTGGATGAAGGCGAATGGTGTGACTGTGGCTCCAGGATTGTTAGAAGGGAGGGGTTCTGGGTTCCCCGACTACACCAGTCTAAATTTGGCCATGGTTTCAAGTAAACATTTGTTTACGAAGAATTACTCCTGAGAATATATGGACTGAAAACATGACGTAAATAAACTTGTAGGGCAAAAATTGTTCGTTCGCTGTGGCAGTATTTATTTGTTAGGTTTAGGTGAGTGCCTACTATTAGTGAGGAGGAGGGGGGTGGTAGGGGCCAATTATGTCTCTGGTCCCCTCATTATTTTCCCACTTTTCCTCATCTACACTTCATAAGAGTGACATCGGTTTACATGTAGGCAACAATGTAGACGATCAAATCAAAAGTGTCAAATTACATTGCAAAATAGTACGTTTCATTTTGTTACCTCCTCCCCCCCTTCACCGAACTAATAGAGTAGTTAGCACGTAGCTGGCTAGGCTGCATGATACTGTAAGTGCACTGAGGTCGTACCATCGCACATTTCGAAAAGCGTTAATACTTTATTACTGTCGCTGTATGATATGTCATCCGTTGGTTAGTGACTCGAACTGCAATAATGCGTGTCGTATAAATTAGTGGAAGCACAAAAACACGTGTTATGTACACGTTAACCAGCATGTATTTATATAATAACTAAAACTACTACTGATTATAGCAATTTTTCGTCACAATTGTATTAAATGATTAAATATATTTTTGGAGCAGTGTATTGTAGGAAGAAGTAAATATTGTACAAGCTTACGCAAATAAAAACCACATGTTAATGTTTGTGTGTGCGTGCAGACACAAACTGGCTAAAAATATAATTTAAGCAGGACTTTTTTGAGGGCTCACTTATCTCGAACTACTTTATAGAATTACTTTTAGACAATGGATTTGATTCTAACACGCCGAAACAAGAAACCAAGGTTGATTAAAATTAACGTGAAATTTATATGAACAGTTTTAATAAACCCCGTTCACAATCGACATGGCGCAAGTAAAATACATAGCATAAGAAAGTGAATATCTGTGACGAATGGTGGCGTTCACAATGAATAGCCTACTTGGCATGACTTACGTGGCGTAACTTGTTGGCATGGTGTTAAAGATGGTCATCTCTGAGTTTTCTGCGCCAAGTTCTTCAAGTTCTTCATGCCGGCCAATAAGAATGTGAAACGTCATAAGTGCTGTTGGCGCGAAAATTTTTGTCCAATAACAAATTAGTTCTTTTGTTGATTATTTTCTGATTGGTCAGGAAACAATATATTTCGTGATGATTGTGTATGGACAATTTCGCATGTTATGCTGTGTAAGTTATGTTATTTTTTTCATCCCGATTGTGAACGGGCCTTTATAGGCCTACTTCCTTAAACAGGTTAAAATAAATTTAGTATTCAGCAGAATTTTTCCTTGTCACGAGTTTCCTTTTTTTTCTCTTGACAGTTTTTTTTTTTTCGGGCAGTGTAACAATTGAATATATATTCAATGGTGTAACTCAGCTGATATAGGGTTCCGTTCTCTCCTTTTCCAGTTCACAAATATTTTATTTACTTTTGTTTTCTTTCGTCTTGCAACTTTTAAGACGCGAATAATAATTTGGCATTTAGATAAAGAATTCACAAAAAATTTACGTTTGTGTACTTCAGTAAATTTATAAGTGGGTGCTATATAAGTGATTTTCATTATTTTGAATTGAAAATAGCTCATACTGAAATCAGTGTAAAAATAATTATCTCCTAATTTTTTTTGTTGTGATCAAAGTTTTGTTCGAAAAGAAATATCAATGAATTCATTCCCCGACATGCGTGCAGCCTATCGGTAGTCTTGAGTACTCCTTGGTACGTCAAAAATACGTATGTTTCATAAATCCTCTAAATTATTTTTTTCTTCTGTATTTTAGTGAAGAAAAATGTCTGTTTAAATCTTATTACAGAATGTTTTTGCTATTGCCTTATTACAGAATGTTTTATTATTCGGTTTGTTCCACTCGCGACATACAGCGCCTCACGTGAAGCTGGTAACGAACTACAACGTCGTTCTAGTTTACTTTGCGTACGACAGATAGCGCAGCAGTCGCCTCACGCATGACGCAACGCCGAAAACTGCCGGCTTGCCGCGCTAGTGTACAGCACTCGCATTTTACTGTGGTTTGCTTTATTTGGTATTGTGCGCTCCGTTCCTTGCCAGTTGTGGGATATGGAGCATATATTATCATAAATGATTACGTATAAAATAGTTTTTAAAATACATTATAACAGATACTATATACCTTACACAAATAACAGATCCATTATGCAAAAATTCTGGTGTGCCTATCTCCCGCAGAATGTAGGGTACAACCTCCCCCCCCCCTTATTAACGAATGCTGTAAAATTCCAATACAAAATAGTTTTGCCGACACCCAAAGTTGAAAGCAGGGGGTCCGGGGGTCCTCCCCGGGAGAGTTTTGATTTTTAGGTGCAAAGAGGTGCTATTTAATCACTTTTTGAATCTAAATGAAAACATAAATAAGGTAGATTTCATAATTTTTTAAGTCTATAATTTATTTCGGTGAACAATGTTCACAATGTTATCTTTATCAAAGCCGGAGCCTTGAATTTTTTCTTGTTTTGGCACCACTAATTATTGGTGGGGTCCCTGGTAACTCCGACTGCCAGTTTTTGGCCATTAAGGTAAGCACGACTCGCTTAATCACGATTTTTGGTTATCCAACCCTCTCGTCCTCTGTTTTACTTATTTATTTAGTAGCATCCGTTACACACCCAATATAGATTGGATTTGGATTTGTCAGGAGATATACAGTATAAGCATACAAGCATTACGTACATACATAAATATATACATATAACAATTCAAGGCTATAGAATATGTACATGATTCTTGTTTCATAGGTGATTGTCATTATTACAGTCACATTAAGTTAACAATGATACAGGTTACAAGTACCTAGTTAATTGGCTTACGAGAAGTTAAGATATTCTTCAACAGAGTAGAATACCCTACTCAGGAGGTAGCTTTTGAGTTTTATTTTGAATACAGTGTATTATTTATTGTTTTTATGGATGTTGGTAGTCTGTTTATTAGTATTATGCCAGAGTGAAAGGGACTTATTGAGATATTTTTTTTTTTTAGTTCTGTGAGGGAATAGGTGAAGTTGGTTAGCATACCTCGTAGTATGACTGTGTACATTGCTGTTTTTGATAGGTGTTATGTTATTAGTGTAAAACAAGATACAGCGTTATATGTACAGACAAGGTAGGGCCATTATCTGGTTTTCCCTGAGTAACAGTTTACATTGACTTCTGTAACCTGCGCCAGTTATTATGCGTACTATTTTCTTTTGCAGTTTAAAAGCAGTCTGCCAGTTTGTCGATCTGCCCCAGAATATGATGCCGTAGCTTATTAGTGACTGAACGTTGGCGAAGTAATAACACAAAACTGTGGTTTGATCACTTATTTTTTTATTTTTTTTTTTATTTTTTTAAATCATTGACATAGCAAAGCACATGGAGCTCAATTTCTTGCATAACATGATTGTGTGTTCACGTCTAGAAACTTAATATTGTTTACTTCCTGTAAGTGATCATTTCCAATTTTAAAAGTATTTGCAAAAATATTTTCTTCCCTTTCTTTCTTTTTTTTTTTTTTTTTTTTTTTTTTTTTTTTTTTTTTTTTTTTTTTTTTTTTTTTTTTTTTTTTTTTTTTTTTTTTTTTTTTTTTTTTTTTTTTTTTTTTTTTTTTTTTTTTTTTTTTTTTGGAATATAGTTTACTATAGCAGATTTCTTTACATTTTGAATCAAGTTGTTCGATAGGAACCAGTCAGTCGTATCACTGATTGTTTTATCCATGTTTTGTTTAAGGACCATCTTATTAGTACTTACTTCAAGTACCACAGACAATTGGGTATCTACTGTGTATTAGTATTAAGTATGCCATAGAAATTAAAAAAATACATTAGAGCAAATATTTCAAAAAAATTTTGCACTAGTAAAACTTAAAAACTTACTATTTTCCGATTTCAATTACACCGCACAGCATTTAATTTACTTACAAATGGTGAGTTTTTAATGTCAGCCATTGCTATATGGCATGTAAAAGAGATGCGGTATAAACATATCACATTTCTTTGAACAACCACCTCCACATTTCCAGCGTTAGCGTGCCAAACGTCCAATCTACAGATAAATGCATCGAAACTCACACTATTGTGAAGATTTTACTATTCATGCCCTCGCCCACCATTACTACGGGACAGCAAAAAGCACGAAAAACATATTTTTTCATACTTTTTGCACCTTAATAGAATAAATTTTATCAAGTAGTTTCCTTACACAACAACTATCAGCTTAGTCAAATTAAATACCAATAAAGACTTAAAATCCAGGTGTTCGGGTTTGATCCTGGCGAAGTCATCACATTTTCAATCTATTTTTTTTTTTTTACCTGTTCCGAACGATCAATTTACGGCCTTAGGAAAGAACAGCTGCAGGGTACATAATATTTTTACTATGCCTGCAAAAGTTGGACAAAAATAAAAGACGAATGAAAAGTTAGTGTAAAAATGAAAAAAAAATTGATATTAATTAACAAGTTTACATTACTTATTGATTTGTGTAAACGGATGGGTGTGAATGGTATCTTAATGAGAACTAATGTAAAACAAAAGTTTCATTACAGATTTGTTAGCGTATTCACATAAAATATTAATGATACTAGTTTCTAAGAGGTTGGTGGTTGTGGGTGGGGAGAGGGGGGGGGGCGACTCCCAGCAAAATTTAAATTGTTTTAATAATTTTTATTTTTGTACGAGATTTGGTTTGTTTTGTAGGCATACATTGAGACAATTTTTTACGGTAATGAAAATGTTCTAACTTTCATAGTTATTGTAAAATGGCATGCGAAAGCAAAAATTTGCATAAAACGGTTTAATACAGGAAACTAAAACCACTTAAGAACAGTGTCGCAGGTTACGTCTATACATAAATAAAAACAGCATGGAATATTTTTTGTATTTTAAAAAATGGCTGAATTTTTAATAAAAATTTGTCAATATTATGTCATTTTTAAATGCAAAACATTTCAATGCATTGTTTTTATACATGTCCAGTTGTAGCCTGCGGCACTGTTCTTCGGTGGGAATTATTTTGTTTCTGTAAGTCAATTGGTTTTCGTTCCTTGTATAAAACCATTTTATGCCAATTTTGGCCTTTACTTGCCATTTTTCAAGAACTATGAGAGCTAGAAAAGTTTCATTACCGTGGAAAATAGTCACAATATGTGTCTACAAAACAAACTATGTCTCATATAAATATAAAAATTATTAAAGTAATTAAAATTTTGCGTGAACAATCCCCTTTAAAATAATAGCACTCAAAATTTCAATGAAAAACGTCTCCTGAACTTTAAGCGATGTGGCAATAATGTGCACTATAAGCCCTGTAGTGCAATCTATGAGTGAAACGAACTAAGGCATGAATTTTTGTCGTAATACTCTTTATTTATATACGAATTTAAGCGATGAGACTATATTTTATTATGAAACCGGCTGTATAAAACATCAATGAATTTCGGTCGAGTGATTTCATGTTATCATATGCAGCTCCTGTGTAAAAATCTCTGTTAAAGATGTAAACCCAGCAACCAGCGGTAATCGTCCAGCACGATTCCCACGTGTGAAAATCTTGGGGATCAAACCCGGATTGTCTTCGCTGTGCCCGCTTCACCAACCCAGCACCTGGAAAATAATCTGAGAAAAATTTTATCGTCATTTATACAGCCGAGTACTGATTAATTAACTTGTTAATTAACTCACATCTCCGATTTTCTTTCCTATCAATTTTCTTCTTGTAACACACACGTGGCTTCCAGCTATCGTCATCGCAGTTCTTAAACCGAATTATTTTATATTTGACAACCAAATTTTTAGTTTTGTAGGCATATTTTTTTTATTTTTTTCTGCAATGCTCCGACCAATTTGGACAGTTTTACTATTCCATAGCACAATAGTTCTAAACACCTGTATTTGAAAAGTTTTTGTTGTTTTGGATAGTTAATTTCACATAAAAAAATCGGCACTGATAACTCTCCTTGAAATATTAAAACACTATCGAAAAGAAGTGCATCCCCACAAGATATTGACAACTCAAAACAATCGACATTCACGCTCACATGAACTACACTCTACTGGCGGAAACCTCCCCAGACATGCGTGAGGACTTGGGACAGTGCTGGCCATTTCTTGTAAAATAAGAGGTTGTCAATAACTCGGCCATATTCCTTGCAAAGAGAGAGAGAGAGAGAGAGAGAGAGAGCTTGCTCGTCGATGTAGGTAGTGTTAGACAGATGCGCATCAAATGGGCAAGCGCGCCGGAGCGAAATTTTAACCGTGTAGGGGGAAGCAGACTCAGAAAAGTTTGAATTTTAAGGTACAAAATGGTGCAATTTAAATGTTTCCGAACATAAAGCAGCTATAATCACAACGAAAAAAAAATTCAAATAAAGTTACAAATGTAATACATATACCCCAAAACTTTTTTTTTGGGGGGGGGG
>PNEQ01001407.1:6434-20442 GCA_003012365.1 Medauroidea extradentata
CAGTCGAAGAAAGTGAATCACCCTCTGTTGTTCCTACTCCTACAGAAACTGACACTAGATCTTCTCCTCAAGTCGCTGATGAAACTCACAGGAACTCAAAACCTAAACAAGACGATCCTCCTCCAAGACGCTCTATTAGGAGCAAGAAAACCTGTTCACCTAGAAGACTTTGTGACTCTCTAGGCTGCGGAGAATGTTATGAAATTTATTGTTTTATTTACTCTATGGTTGTTATTACAAAAGAAAGTCTGAGTTTATACTATCTCAAGTTTTATGTTCAATAAAACTTATGAAGAGGTTTCAGTTCTAAATCTTCTTTTATTTAGAACAAACACTATATCAGATTGTGATATTTCTGACTTATTTTTCTGTGGTAATTATTACTGAAGTAAACTTTTGGTATTTTCAGAGTTTCGTACATCTCTAAATACTGGCAAGTGTACCAAGAAACTCGTATGTTTAATAGTGCGTCAGTTGTTAATTAACTCGTGAACCAACTGTACGGACCACGGGGGTAGCATAAGGTCTGAATGTTGGCTAGTGGTGTGTCATCAAGAGGGGGGAGAGGTAGCCACCAAATTTGTCAGCTGCCATACTGATTTAACTTCAAAAGTTCACATCAGACTTGTATTTTTTATGGTATATTAATGCATTATACTCTTTAATTGATGTTTTAGGTTGAAAATCCTATATTTTTTTAGCCCTATTTACTAACCTCCTAACTAAAATTTCCTCAATTTTTAAATTAGTCGGCCATATTGGTACCAACCAAGTCAAGCGTTTTGTTTGGTTACAATTCCCGGCGACATGCTCCATCGTGACCCTTCTAACATCTTTGGTACGGACGTGTCGTCCGCTAACCATAATTATAGTAATAAACATATAGTGCCGTAGATTGTGTTTGCAACGTCTGTATATTTTAGACATTTGTTAATAAAACTCTCTCATTAGTGATGGAGTGGTAAATTTATATGTACCTACACGACAGATAACAAATATATATTTTTTATGCAACATCACAGTGCACGGCGGTCGGCAGCTAATGAATTTGTTTGTTTATAATTTTCTTTGTTTATCCTAAAATTCAACTAAGAGTGAATGGAGAATAGTCTGGACACCCTGGTCTGGACACTCGCTTATCTACCAATGTATTTTGCTTGACCCTTTTTTTTCCCAGTGTTTACATTATAAAGTAAATAAAGATTTTTGTAGCAATGCTTGAGGATTGTGAGCGAAGGAAGTATTTGATAAATTGATAAAAAAATATGTTTTGATAAATTGAGGCAAGTGTCCAGTCTTCTACGACCGTGGCCCTGGTTAAGACCCCTGAGTTACGAAATTATGTAATTTGCTCATGGGTTCTATGACCGCGCTGATAATGCATTAGCAAATTACATAATTTTGTAACTCCATGCTGGTAGCCAATTCTGTTCACTGAATATTGCATTTTAGCGATCTCTTGTAAATGCAAACAGTTTCCCGCAAACACTTGCTAACAGCTTGTGAACAATTCAATTTATTTATCTATGTATTCAACCGCTTAATGTTGTAGCCGTGGTTGTAGCTACAAAATTTTGAGTGAAACGCAACATGAGTCATTACGTTAATTTTTGTTTTTTTCTTTACAGCAATGTTATATTAAAGACCAATACTTTTGATAATTTATGTGTTTTTGACCTTGGTTTGTAATGAATACTTTTTGTGGTTGTTATAATGATCGATTATTTACAAAATCGGAGAAGTTTTGAATATAATGCACGGTGATGTTGGTGCAAATGATTAAGATGGAGGTGTGTTGTTTAATGTTTTGATGAAGGGTAGTGATGGAGGCGATACGATCTTCAAGTAATTTCGACGCCCACATGAATGATGTAGGGCGGGTGGCCGGGAGATGAGCGTATTCGGCGACTTTCGCGCCGTTTGGGCGCAGCGGTTTCCGGGCAGCGAGCTGCCGGCCGCCTGGGAGCAGGACGTGCGCGCTAACCTCTCCAAGCACCGCCAGCGGGTGGCTGTGCTACGCGAGGAACTTGACAAGGAGCAGTTCTATGTGGAGTACTTGGAGAGGTTGCTAGCTGACGTGGAGCGACATCGGGAGGAGGGGCCTGCCCCTGGCTCACCCTCCAATTATATCACTGTCATCGAAGTGAACGGCCTACACGGCAAGGGTGGTAAGGCGCGGCCCCCGGAAGAGCAGCAGGTAGTGGGCAGGGTAGAGGAGGAAGAGCCCTACTACGACTCCGTGCCCCTGGACGAGGATAGCCCGGAGTCGCAGCCTAGAGAACAGCGGCCTGAGGAACCGCAGCCTGGGGAGCCGCCTCCTTCACCTGGCGACAACCACCCTACACCTGCACAAGACAGTAAGTAATCAGTGTGCAGCTTAGAATCAATTATTGTACATATTTCCTTTATGTGTTTGCAATCAGGCAAAGATTGAAATGCATAGGCCAAACATAGTGTGCAATAACAATGGCTTTTAATTGGACTACAGTAACCTAACTTTTACTAACATAACGAAATATTTTCTTTATGTAGAACTGCTTCTAACCACTGTAGAAACATTTCTCAATAATAAATTATAACTCTAAAATCAAAAATTTTCCAGTATACAGTGATTAACTATTATTAATATTTTCTGAGCCGAAGTATTTTACTTTACCTTCTAATTCTAAATAGGGGTTTTGAATAGTAAAATAAAACCCATCTGCAGTATTATTTTGTGATACCAGTTTCAGAAAATAGGTTTGTAAATATGCTTTGCCTGAAATTTCATCTAGGTACTATACTGCAGCAGCTTTGCTGTCCTGGGTGCAGCCCAGGTTCGTTTGAGCTCGAGGGCTTAGATAATTAAATAAATTAAATAGAAGTTCTTAATTACAATTCTCTGTAAACACTTTACATTAAGTACACAACACTTGCGATTTACCATTTTAAATAAAAATGTAGGCTACTCTCTCTAAACGCGTAATCTACAACTCTAGTGTATAATTAATAAATGTCTCTCTCAATAGTCTTTCTACAGTGTAAGTTTCTATCTAGAAATGTCACGATGCACAGCTACAGTTCAACCTGTTCGTCCACTAATACACTTACTCACACCACTCGAAGAGTGTCACGAGCCTCTCCTTGATCTGTTGTCCGGCTTAGTCCCTCGTTGCCAAGTATATCGTAAATACTCACCATCAAAATGTCGCAAACATTCCTCCTCTGCTCACAGGAGGCTGGTATTTATAGTCGCTCACAACGATGCTCAGAATATTCTCAGAGCTCGTTAACCATGCTGGTTGATGTAAGTTGAACATTCTAGGTGTTGCGGTAACATTCAGTTACATTCGAGCTGAATGGGTATACTGGATGATTAACAAGTGCCCGCCCATTCAGAATGTCTGTGACGTCAGCGAAGCGTGAGTGGCCTGTGTCGCCAGGGGCGGGGAGATGGGGACAGGAGGGGCGTAGTCCGCCGACTCGTCGCAGTACTGGAGATAGTGAGCATGGGGAGGGGAAGGAGGTGGGGCGCAGTCTGCTGTCTCGTCGCCGGGGCTGTAGGTAGCAAGCATGGGAGGGGAAGGCGTCTTGGCCCGGCCTGCCAGGCTGCCCAGCCCGACGCCCTCGAGAGAGTTGACTCGTTACAATACTTTACCATTTTTGGTATCTCGAAGTTAAAGAGAACTGAAGTTTTATTTTACTATTCAGTACCAATTTTTTGGTATTGAATTGTAATAGTAAAAACCCTCCTGCTCTTTTTCTCATTGCGATATTTCTACCAGTTTTAAGAAATAAATTTTAGTGTATTAGCCTACTGAAGATTAAATGTATGCAGGGATAGCGGAAAATTAGTTTTATCGTAAGTAATGTTTTCACAAAACCATGAAAAACCTAAAAGTTTGGACATAAATAGTTCATAATCACTTCTTACATCTTTATTGGTTGGAAGTCAAAATATGGTTACCAACGAGCAGTGGTGTACCAAGGGTTTTCGGTATCTGGGGTGGGCTTCGCTGAGACACCTTCCTTTTTTTGGGTTCGTCTTGTCCGTTCTCTTGTGAAGTAATGATACCAATCAGCATTTGAACAGTTAAAGATTGATTATACCTACATGTCCATAGCAGAATGCATATTTTTGTCAAAGTAACTTACTGTTATATGGTCGTTGAAAGAACTGTGCAATAGGAGTGCATGACTGGATTTATTTGCTTGGACATACTCCATTGCGAAATAAATTACTGTCAAAAGAAAACTAATAACTAAAAATAAGACAAGAAAACATCAATAAGCTGAGTAAGTATGCTTTAGTCAACAGGATACATACACAACATGAAATTCCAAAACTGGAATCGGGTTAGATAAAACAAAGAACAAACAGTAAATATCTTACTATTATATTTGTTTTCATCATGTATAAGATACAGTAACGCGTAGGCCTATATTGTTTTGTCAGAAATATATACAATTCAATCTACATAAATGAAATATGTTATGGCATTTTGCATCAGAGGAAGCTGTGCTATACATTAACAGAAAATAATAATTAAGAATAATAATAATAATTATTATTATAGACATGAGTGATTCTTTAATGTTTGGGTAAAGTGGGATAAGTTGAAAAATTGGTTTTAAGTAAATATTTTAAAAATATTTGAAGGCACATTGAACAGAATGACATATACGTAAATGTATATTTAATTGTTTCCTTTCTTTTAATCATTAGAATTATATCCTTTGAGTCAGACGTAGAAAATAATGCGTACAATATGCTCAATTTTTTTGTTTTCCTAGTTTTACCGCATTACCCAAGTACCATAGAATTATGACAGAGAACTGACTGTCTAATAAAGTTGATGGGAGTGAGTGTCAAGGAGAGGTCCCGGTAAAGCTGGAGATCACAGTTAGTGGTTAGACTGAGCGACCCGCTGCATGCCTCACTGCGATACGTTTCCCGACTAGGTGCCAGCTGATTAGTAGAGAACTGGCATTTAGTGTGCTGGAGAAAGCTGTCTCAGGGTTATGTGGCCGACTACCAGGCTTCAGAGCTCAAATAGACTGAGGTGAATTCACCTGACAGGCCGGCCAGTATCTCTGGACCATAATGGTCTGGAATGTCACGGGAGTCCTTTGCACTCCGAATGGTACTATGCAGAATTGATATCAGCTGCCGTGAGCATAGTATTTTTCCGGTCATCCTGGCGTACTGGGACCTGCCAAGGACGAAAATATGGTTGCGTGCCCGATAGAATCCAGGGCGTTTTTCACGCTTATGAATGGTGGGGCCTGATGCGGCGCATGTCGCCACAGAAGCGTAATGTGCAGTTCTTTTTGGGTGATAGGTGAGTTGTATTGGCTGTTTGTCGGTTCTCTAACACAGTCTGCGAGTATCTTCTGTTCCTGTTTCACGATCAATTTGGCCTGGCTTGGTAAGTAACTCCTGAGGGGTGTGTATATGGGTTGGGAGGTCATGAGTTCGATTCTGTGTTCTGTCATCGCCGTGCACCTCAGCTTGTTGTCGCCGGCGAATACTTCGTGTCTTTCGTCCAGCAGGTGCTGGAAAGCTGCCTGGTAAGTGAGTGGGACGTCATTTGATATCTCGCTCAACTTTACTGCCGGTAGGCTGTCACTCTGACTGTTTTGCATTCAGTCGTGCCAAAACGTAAATGCCTAGCTGCTGGTTCTACCACCATGTTTTGCTCCGTGAGCCACGGCAGCCTCAGTATGGCTTCCTCCCTTAGCTCCGATGTGACAAGTGCTGTTGTGATTGTCTCAATGTCACGTATACGTATGGTAATAGTGACTTGACCAATTCCTTCACATTTCATGTTCTGAGTGGTTAACTGTGCGACCAGATTCACTGGTGTGACCTTCTGAGGGGTGATAAATTCTGGGTGCATAAGGCTGTGTGATGTTGCCTTGTCTATGAGAGCATACCTGCGAAGATTATTGATACAGAACTAAGATTTTCAAAAATGGGTGGTGTTTGCTATGAATCTGGTTCAGCAGTGACGATTGAGGTGTTACATCCGGTTTGTTTATTTATGACACCGGGTCAACAGTGACGACTGGTCCAACGACCCTTACTGGCTGTTTCCCGGCGGGTTGCTACCAGTGTAGCCACTCTGACTGTCCCCGGTAAGTACATTAGAGCAGTCCTTGTGCCAATTCATCTGGTGAACCTCACACTATCGACATGGAACTCTAGGTGGTTGACTGTAGTCTGGTTGAAACGGACGTCTGTTTAGATTACCCCGGGGTAGAGAAGTGTCACTCTCATACCTTGTGCTCCTCCGGTGTGGCCGTGTTACGTCACCTGGTGTTGTTGTGGCAGCTTGAGTGGGTGGCGTGACAGTCACGTGTCTGGCAGCTGCAGGTCTCCACTGCTGCATTGTTCTAAGCTGCAGCATCTTCTGCTCAAACAGCGTTGCCGCTCTGATGAATTCCTCTGGGCTTCAGTGCAGAAACAGTACCAACAATGCATGTAACTCGGGTCTTGTTGTTCCAGTGATGTCTGTATGCACTTGGCAGTCCGTCAGGTGTGTGTGTGGTGCTTGAGTCCGTCACCTTGTGTTTCAAGGGCGAGTCGACTTTGTGCTTGTAATGACCTGAAAGCTTCCCCGTATAGAGCTAGGAACATGCTACGGAACTCGTGCCAGGGCATCCCGTATCGCGTTATGTTGCACCACCATTTCCTGGCTTGGCCTATCACCTGTCTGCCGACGCACTGGGTTCACTCTTCTTGACTGACGCCGTACTTCTGCATTCTGTATGTGCAGTCTTCCAGGAAGTCTGTCGGGTCCTCACTCTGCAAGCCAGCAAATGTAGGCAGTGGCTGGAAATATCTGGGGGTGCTCGTGACAGTCAGGTTCACCGGTCCTGGGTACAGTTCCCGTGACGTGCCCACGAATTTGGTTGCGCTTGTGAATGTTGGTGGCCAAGTTACATTCTGTATCACAGTCTCAGTGGTGTGCGGAGTTTTTACAGGCACAGACAGTACCATGTCTCCCGCAGTTGTTTTAGGTCTAAAGGAAGGGTTGTGACCCGTGGCCACTATGCACCCAAAACACAGGAAGCCTGTTTGTACCACCATGTTAAGTTTCTATGCGCGACAAGGCACTCCATATGCTTAGTGGTTCTGCAGAATTTGTAGTGAAGTGACATAGGGCCGGTTTCACGGCAACGCGGGCATAAGCAACTAGTCGTGGCTGTTCCCAGTGGTATGACAGGGTTTTCACTGTGTTGTTCCCTGGCCAGTAATGTGTTAACGCTACTGACTGCAGCCTTCTCGCACTGCTCGCACTGAAAATGTCCCGTGAGTGTTCTGACAGCTCTTGCGGCGGAAACGCAACCATCATGATATTTGCGATCACAGCCTACACACTGGATGTCACACTGTCCGTGGTGTATACATACCATGCTGTCACACGCGTCAACTCTGTATCACTAGTCGTGTCTACATCCTGATTTGAATGGATTCACTGGCGTGACACAAACACACACTGCAGTGGGCTTGTGTGGCATCCACCTGTTCTCCTCTGGCTGAAGCTTCCTACAGTGTGTGCATGTCTGTACGGAGGCACTGTCGGGTGCTGCCCGCAGCAGATCCTTGCGGTTGTCATGGAAGGGATTTTTTTGTGGGTGCCAGTTCGGGAGTAACACAGACACGTGGCATTTGTGTTCTACCGGATGTTCAGGTATCTGTTGTAAAGAATAATTGCACACGTGAGCGATGGTATCGTACCTGCAGTGGTACACCATTTCGCGAGGTGCGGTTGCATGGCTGCTTGGCGCGGCCTATAAGCTGGCCCAGTGAGGTTACAGACCTATCATGCACTGTCTTGCACGGCGCTTAAGGGGAGTTGATATGGTGCTCGGTCACCCCTTTTGCGCGCTGCAGAGGAGGGGACGTGCTCTGTTTAGCCACCATTGGTTGGTGGGAATTGGGGGGGGGGGGTTGTTATGCTGGAATGTGGGCGCAAAATGGCCGCCTTCGTGCATGCTTCCAGCCACGTCCCTTGGCCTTACAATCTGTTTACAGGCACTTACATATTCATCATCATAAAGCAAAATCAACTCTATACCTCATGGATTTATATAAAATACATTCTGTATCTTTTCAGCCCCTTTAGGGTTCAAATTATAAAAAAAACTTAGTTAAGACTATTATATGGGCGTCATGTTTCAGTGGAAACCGTGACAATATCCCGTTAAACAGTAATT
The DNA here is from genome assembly GCA_003012365.1 of Medauroidea extradentata. Lineage (NCBI taxonomy): Eukaryota > Metazoa > Arthropoda > Insecta > Phasmatodea > Phasmatidae > Medauroidea > Medauroidea extradentata. The sequence continues at coordinate 14,637 of PNEQ01001407.1, forward strand.
TTGAAATATGTATGAATGATTAATTGAAAACATCTTTCACTCTGTTTCATTACTTTTCACCCCGTTAAGCGTTATATTTAAAAAAAAAAAAATTAAGGTATTTAGGTAAGCATTAATCTTAAGCAAAAATTGCATCGCTATCTAAAAGTGTGTGATATTAATGAAGAATCAAAATCACATTTTACAATTTTTTACATCTTTGGAGTCGAATTTGGAAAGTATCCTGATATTGTATTTTGGGTCTTTATGTAAACATAATTTTAAAGCAAAGAGCACTTTGATGTCTCGCCTGGTTCGCTAACTATGGAATAATAATCAAAAACACATTTAACATCTTTTCACCCAATTAATTCAAATGTTTAGAAACGTTTTAAAGATAGATCTAGGATTTTTCCTATCCTTGATATTTGTAAATGTATCTAATTGAAGTAAAGATCATGATGATAGCCCATTGGGTTCGAGCTGTACAGACAATTTTGAAAACACATTTCAGGTCTTTTCACCCCCTGAAAGGTTGAATTTCGAAAAATTCTTAAATTGGCTAATATGCATTTTATGATTGACCCATTAATGTAATAGTCTCGATATAGACCATCGGGTACGAGCTATGTAGACAAATCTTAGAAAACACATTTCACCTCTTTTAGCACCCTTAGGGGACGAATTTCGAAAAATCCCTTCTTAGTGCTAGACTGCGACCTAAATGGAACCTGCACAAAAATTTCACATTTCTTGGCCCAGCTTTTTAGGCTGCAGTTTAATATGTCTAAGAACCTGACCACAATGTAAAGTGAGGATTTGTTGAATATTTGTTTGATGTCACCATGTTCTCAGTTCAAAATTTTAAACAGTTTGTATTAAGTAAAATCCAAATATTACATTCTTTTAAGTTAATTTACATTTTCTCCTTAAAAGACAAGACATTTTTCTTTGGTTATCATCATTGTCCCCACATTGACAATGTAAGAAATTCCTGCCATTGACACTTTTTTCCCTAATTTTCGTATTTTTGTCCATTAAGCTAATGCCATTTACCTAATTGACCAGTTACATACTAAGGGAACTATTGCCGGCATCAAATGAGATATTAATGATAAAGAAAAAAACTGTAGCATGTACCCAGTATCCTGTTCTAAATGCACACCATATATTGTGAACATTAAGAAACATAATCCTGACTTATCAATATCACCTAGTCAATCTGTTGCACATATAACCACATTAAACAATAGCAAAATTACATTATAAAGCTTATTGCTGACTGCATGCGTTATTTATAATTTTATATAAAGGTCACATTAACAAGTTTTGTCCAATAGTGCATATAACTTGAACAATTAAAAGCTAGAATAAAATGTTTTTAGTAAATGGAAATTAATGGGGGTATGAATTAATTTGTCATGTTTCACTTTCCAACATCTCATTGTTTCATAAAAGTTTGGATAAATTTGACAGCAACTTATGGGCAAGAATTTTCAGTATTTTGTGATTTGTTGCACAACGCAAGGCATTTTTAGCTCTAAAATGAACTAGAAATGTCCATTTCAGCATTTGTACTGCAAAGTTTGTCTTGTGTAGTGACACAAATAATATAATATTACAAATTGTTGCCCATAAGTTGCTGTCAGATGTATCCAAACTTACATGAAATGGAATATATCAGTTATCAACATACACAAAAAATCGGATCACATTCCTTCAATAACTTACATTCTAACTTAATCTCAAAATGATTACAAATAAAAACTAGGCTACAAGCATCACCAAAAATTTGGCCACATCAAATATTAAGGTAAGGTAGGGTTAAGAGACTTTACATTTCACTGGTTACATATTCAATGACTTCTTAGTGACCCGAAAAAAATTCTGCGATGGGTTGTGATTGAAGTTTCTCTCCTCAAGAAACTTAAAGCCACCATTATATTTTCAATAAAACTCTACATGCAGTGATATTGCAGAATACTGCACACCAAAGAGACTTTCCTTCAACAGCATAGACAAGACTTCCATTGACACGATCAACTAGCTTGTCCATGAACATCAGAAAGTCTGCTGTGTCACCAGCATGTGGCTACAGTTTTTCACTGCTACCTTAAACATTGCATTACTTTCTCACATTAATGAATTTAAATGATATACTCAAGTGTCACATATTCTTGGCACTTTTTTGGTGGAGTGTACAGTCGGGACATTTCATTTAGGCTACTAGACCAATATTGTATTATCAGGCAATGAGAAATTGTAACTGGGGGTTGTGGTTAGCACAGTGGCTAAAGTGCTTGTCTCCCATTAATGTGTTCCTGGTTCGATTTCTGATGGGGTCAGTTCACAATTTTTCATAAGTGGGAAATGTGGCAGGCTCCATTGACCACTTGGTTTTTCTTGGGGATCTCCTGTTCTACCGTCCTTGCATTCCATCGCTGCTACACTACTATCTCATATCACCCATTGTTGTGGCTAGTCAGGTGACAGGTGTTTGTCTAGAGTAGGGCAATCTGCCGTAACTTCACCCCGAGCTTTCTCATCTCATTTACAATGACCATGCTGGAGGCGGTACACGTAATGGTTACAGAGTGAGTGAAGAGGTTTTGGCCAGCGCTTAACATAGAGGTCTTTAGCGCTGGTGAGGGATGATACGATGTCATGTTGGTATGGAGCAGCACCGGAATGAATGGACGGGGAAAAGGAAGATCCCCGAGAAAACCAGCCGACCAGTGGCATCATCCGGCACTATTCTTACATGCGAAAATCCGGGGACCGACCCCGCCGGGAATCTAACCCGGATTGCCTTGGTGGGATGGATACAGATAATTTGCGACTACACAGCACTCGATGAAGCTGGCCTAGTCCAGAAAACATTGTGACCATGCAGAAAATCTGCAGTATTGATATGTGTGTGAAGTTTCATCTTGTAATTACTTCTACATCTGTCTCATAAAGGAAAAGAAGCCATAGCACTGAATTTTTTTCGGCAAAACTGTGTATTGATATAAATATATTGCCTAAAGCAGAATTGTAATGTGTGTAGAAAATGAAGTTTACACTGCTAAGTGAATGGGTGCCACAATGTATATTTAAGTGTGTGGGGTAAGGATATTTTTCCAGTGATTGATATCTTCAGTTGCATCCAAATTAATGTTTCTGTGAATTATTAGGACTGCAAGTCCTTTTAATCTCAGTTGTCTCATAGTATTTCTCAGGTAGGTGTTTATCCTTTTCAGTGAAGAAAATTATCTCTCCACATTTTTGTTATATGAAAAGGGGTTGGAGATATATCTCCTTAACAGTCATTTCCTATGCCACTGGTGTACTATAGTCAGATCTAATATCTTTTCCCTTTAAAATTGAGCATGCGTTCTTAGATTTTTTTCCACCACCCAGAAACTGACCAGTCTTGACATAGTAGATTCTGCATCTGCACTGACGTTAAAGATGAAAGGAGTATGAAGATATCTGTCTTACAGTACTCAGAAACATAGCCTTCCTTCGTGTACAACCTGGAGATTTAATAGCGGAGTGGCTTATTTTAGAGAGGAGTAAATGGGATCACCCTGAGAAAACTGGTATACAATTATACTACAAAGTAAGTGACAATCCTAAACAATACAATACTCAAGCCATATCAAAAGTAAATATTTTTTATTTGGGTTGGGGGGGGGAGGTAATCGATGTTGTGGGTTTCACACATCAACTATCTCCACTGTTCTCTATCTTCTCTGACTGTTTCCCCAAAAATGACCTGACAGTTCATTAATTGTCTATGTGATCTTAAAGCATAACCCAAAAAAATACTATATGACCAGTTTGTGCATGAAGTATTTACTTATGGCATTTTTGCAGAAATAATTAGTAAAATTTACAAGTGTTTTACAGTACGTAAGTAGAATGCTGATCTGCTGTATTTTATATAGGACATATATGTTCCTCTAAGACAGTTAGTTTGATAGTGGTTGTGGCATTGTTGCAGGGTTAGGTACGACTAGGAGTGAGGCAAGCTCAGCAACTACAGATACGGACACAGAAGGTGGAGTGGCCACCTTGCCAAGTAGCAGTCTGCTAGGACTGGCTGCTTCCCCTGCCAAGCAGAGCAACTATGTCAACATTGAGTACTTCATCAAGTGAGTAACACCACCGATATTACAGTATTTTCCTTCGAGTCTTGTGTGCATCAAGTGAAGGAGAACTATTTACACTTACCCACCCTGTTTATGGCTAGATATTTGATCAAGAAACAAGAAGTTACCAGCGTAATTGATAAGTCTACTTTCCCCAAAGTGGGTGCAAGGAATATTAAATGATAATATTTATTTACATGATATATACTGAAGATAAGTCAGTTTGCTAAGTAATATGCGAGTAACCAGTTTAATAAATTAAGGGAAAATTTTTTTGACATGTCTTCCTGCCATAATGATAAAAAAATATCCGCCATTTTCAAAATATCACAGATATGGATGACCGAAATATACAAAAGTCGAGTCCGGTTTGTATGCAGTACATGTGTACCAAGTTTGATGATATTATAAAAAATATCCTAAGATATGTATTACTGTGCTAAAAAAAATATAAAGATGGCTGTCATTTTGGAAATATGAAGACAAAATGAATGACATATTTAAGTCAGCTTTGTATGTACTACTTATATGTGTACCAAGTTCAGTGAAATTCTGAAAAATATTCCTTAAAATGTGTTATACTAAGCTACAAATAGAAAAAATGGCCAACGTTGCAAACAAAATTGAACACAGGATGAGCGAAATATGCAGAAGTCAAGTCGGCTTTATATGAAGTATATGTGTATGAAGTTTGGTTAAAATTCTGGAAAAATGTTTACTAAAACGTTGAATAATATGCTAAAAATCCAAAAGTGGCCACAATATTTAAAATATGTACACAGAACAATCAAAATACATAAAAGTCAAGCCAGCTATACTATATGTAGTATATTAGTACCAAGTTTGATAAAATTCTGAAAAATTTTTTCTGTAATATGTTATAGTATACTACAAATAGGGAAATAGCCGTCATTTCAAAAAAATAAAAAGAGGATAAACGAAATACACAAAAGTCAAGTCAGCTTTGTGTGTAGTATATGTATACCAAGTTTGGTGAAGTTCTGAAAAATATTTCGTGAGATATCTATATAATACTATGCTAAATGTATAAAAATTGCCCCCATTTTGCAAATATGAACGCAGGATGAATTAAATTAACAATATTCAATTCAGCTTTGTATGTAGTATATGTATACCAACATTGGTGAATTCTGAAAAATATTTCCTTAGATGTGTAATACTATCCTAAAAATATAAAAATGCCCACCATTAAAAAATATGAACACAGGCAAAAAGAAAGAAATAACAGTGAAGTCAACTTTGTATGTAGTATATGTGTACAAAGTTATTTGAAAAATATTTTGTAAGATATGTGATAGTAAGCTAAAAATATAAAAGTGGCCGATCTATTAAAAATATGAACGCAGGATGAACAAAATTCACAATATTTTACTCAGCTTTGTATGTGGTATATATGTACATACCAAGTTTCTTAAAGTTTTGAAAAATATTTCCTAACAGTATACAACTCAGCTTTGTATGTAGTATATATTATAGTGGTACTTCCCCTTACCAACTCACACCACGGCAACAAGCAGTAGAATTTCTCTTCCGCATAAGCCAGCGGTGAGCACGAAGAATCTCTTATCTCGTTTTAACGGGTGGTTCGTAGGCGGACGTCGATAACAGCGAATAAATTTATGACCCTTTCCTTTTCAGCAGATTTAATATATCTTAATGTACCGTTACAC
>PNEQ01001407.1:21442-39118 GCA_003012365.1 Medauroidea extradentata
GTCTCTTTTTTAAATGTTTTGCTGCATTTTGTCCTGTCAGTGTGTGTTGTAAGTGTCTAGTCCTTTGTTTTGTATGTCTGTATTCATTTGTATGTCCTTTGTTATTTGTTTATCCTGTGTTTCTGTATTTGTATCTGTTATTTGTTTAGTGTCATCCTGTTATTGGTCGCAAGACTGTTGGATGGCACTTTAAACATAACTGTAATAAATAAATAAATAAAATAATAATAATAATAATAATTATTATTATTATTATAAAAACTGAACACATTATGGAACGTCTATTTAGGGAGCTGCCCCCTTATGGGCGCCCTTAGTCGTACTGTATTGAGGATGGCTTGGGAAGGTAAGTTTTAAAAGGACTGTTTCCTTTGTATGAAACTGTGTTGGATATCAACATCTAAGTTATATCTCATAAGTAGTGTTAATTATTTTTAACTTTCTTTGTCTAAATTCAAGTTTAATGATGATCATATGACTGACCTACAGTATTTCATTGAAATTTACTAAGCATTTTTTTCACATTGCAACATATTTTTAAAGAATATAGATTCTATTTTTATATGTTTACTATCCAAATCAGGTGATTATTCTAGAAGGGTGCTATTAAGTGCAATATGTGCAAGTGAATGTTGTTGTTATTAGATTCAGGAAAAATGGAGCATGTTCATAAATACATTCCTCTGAATATGAATACATGTAGACACTTTCCATTACCATGTTTCAAGAGGAAAGGTTGTTGGAACAAAAGCAGCAGAGGAAGCAAACATTTGTACATGATCACTCATTATGACTAGAAAGTGGAGCACATATTAAAAGAAGTCACATTTTTGACTATGGTAGTGGAAAGCGTCCATTTGTATGTGATCAAACCATTGATTGTGATTGTGATAACGTACTTGTTATGAAAGACATGTGTGGGACTACTTGTTATGAAAGACATGTGTGGGACCTGTGTTACTTAGTGTGTTTGTTTGGGGACAGGCAGGGAACAGCGGAGACACGCAGTAGCTCCCTTGACTCTGAGGAAGAGGAGGTTCCACCGCTGCTCAGGACCATCTCTGTGGATACTGAGGCTGGGGACGATCTGCTGAGCAACTTATCATATGCTAGCAGCTCCTCCCTTGAGTCTGCTCCTGCACCTGCACCTCCACCCAACTCCACCCGCATACAGGTGCCGTACATGCCTTTGCCTTAACTTGAATCATTACACTTATATTTCACCTGGAAGCAGTATTGCTCTGTCTTGAAAATATGGTGTTGACCACACGAAAAAACTAGCTGATTTAATAAAACGTTTGTGATTGATATCGATCATAGATTTTCATATTTTGGCAGTGCATGTTTAACGTCAGTACAGTCGTATCAATTTGTAACATTAATCGTTTTTGGTATATAGTGATGGAAATATTTTCACTTGTATTAGCAATACAATGTGTTGGTGTTAGAGATTAACTTTGTGTTGGAACCTTTTTTCATACTTCCTTACTTCACCAAGAATTGAATAAGGCCTAAATGAGTGTTGTGTTCAAGAAAATTTGTCTGTGGTAAAGAGCCCACATGTCAGTTCGAGGTTTCGTATCAATGCCAATGTATTATTGTGACAGAAATTAGACTATGAATAAAAAAATTTTACTTGTCTCATTGACGTGTTGATCTACCAGCTCCAAAATTGTGCTCATTGTGATGAAGTTAACTTACAAGGCAGTTTACATCTGAGCAGTTTGTGTTAGCATTACCTCAACCATTGTGTTTGACTCCGCTGGATAGTCCAAAACCCAGTCTTCACTTTCCTTGTAATCCGCTATATACTTTTGAAGTCAAAACATTTTAGCTGCCACGAAGAACATTGCTAGAATTATCTACTGTTCTACGTGGATGAAGCATGACCCAGCACTTGAGACCGTTACAGATAGCTCAGAAATGTTTCGGTAGGCAGCTGTTGATGCTTAGTCCAAATCTTACGTGTAGCTTCTTATTTTTCAATGAATTGTTAATTTATAGTTAGTATATATGCCATTTGTTAAGTTACTTAAATCATTTTAAAAATTTTAATCTTACTCGTAGCTTCTTATTTTTTAATCAATTGTTAATGTATAGGTTGGTATATATGCCATTTGTTAAGTTACTTAAATAATTTTAAAAGTTTTAATGCTCCAACAACATTGAGTGAGGTAAGGACGGTTATTGAAACAGGTAACGATTTACCACGTAATGAAGTGAGTTCTTTTTGTTTAATAAACCCACATTCAGGGCATTTGTAAAAATGTTTGGCAAACTGATGGTAAATTATTTAAAAATTGTTATAAATGATACATTGCCACTAATGTTCTACGTTACTTTCTTCGGAGCGTGTCAGGTTACTATACATATTTATAGCATGTTAGGCTTGTTGGCTTCTGCCCAAGGTATTGCTGTTACGGTTACTATATATGTACGCCTCTAAACCTCTCATCCTGACACTGTACTTATTTGTCTACATATTTTACGCAAGTATTTGGATATCTGTGTGATCCTCTTGGGAAATGTTGGAAGGTGAATTGTGCAAATATTATGTATGATACCAAATTAAAATATGAACAAGGTCAGAAGGATGAATCACATTAGATAATTTTCAGTGATAATGGTATCAAGTTGTAAGCCTTGGTGATTTGCTATGGTGAGGTCTATGTTAGTTATCAAAGTACAAATTGCAGTTTAAAAAATTTTTAAACTTTTGTAGTGCATTCTGTGGCAGTTGGTAAGTAGAATTCATAATTTGTTGAGAAATTAAGTAATTAAACCAACTAGTAATAAAGTTCATCATATTTCACTCTCTGCAATGGACTGAACAGCACACTGACTGAGACATTACTATTGGCCATTGGCTTTTTTACACTTTCTTTCTTGCGTCTTCCTCATCATTATTGAAGACCTTGCTGTTTAGGTGTGTGTTCACCAAACCCTTCATTTAACCCAGTGAGTAGTTTGTAGGGCAGAAATATAAATTAACTTGCAGTGGACACGTGGCTTTGCTTGCGTGTGTTACTCACAGCAGATAATATTTGCTTTAATTGAAAAAACCTCTTTGTACACCAAATAGGCAGCTCAGACATCAAATTTTAGAATGAAAAAAGCTGTTAGTTGAGCTAAGTCTGCAACAAAATAAGTAGCTATAGCTGTCCAAGCGAAAAGCATTCTTAATTAAGTTAGAGCCTGCGTCTAGCAGGCACAGTAATAACAGGCTGCTAATCTTGGCGTTGCTAAGCATCGACCAAGGCCCAGTGCCACTCACCAGTATTCTTCCCATTAGAACACACATTAAACCAACGACAATGACACAGGGTTCTCTAAGCTACCAATTATGTAAAACAGATATTGGCAAAATAATTTCTGTAATGTATGTTATCATACAAAGCTTAAAAATTTCACACACGTTTTCTCCACTGAGAGGTTGATACAGAATTACAATACAAGATTAAGAGGGAAATACTAAGCTGCTGTGGCCGACACACACACGCGCGCCACTTTATTCCATTAAAAAACAGGGACAAATCCCTAGTCGTACAGGGCTCGCGGCCGCGACAGCACACCCTCGACGTGTCATTAACGCAAACAAACAATTAACCAAACCTAACTGAAAAAATGCGAAAAAACATGAACACTAAACTCAAACAAAAAGAACTTACCGATGACACGGCTCAGGTGTGGCACCGCGGTTGCAAGCTAAACACAACCGCCCACGGTCGGGCCCGGGAGAAGACTGATTGTCTGGTAGACTGGAGCATCTGAGCTGGGCACGGAAGGAAGAAGTGGGGGAAGGAGGGGAGAGCGAACACGAGCGCATCTGACTGCGGCCGAGCACGGCCGATGTCCGGGAGGGAAGTTCAAACCATTAAGTGCACAGGGCACAAGCACCAAGTTCCTCCAAAGCAACCTCACTGCCAGTCCAAGATATGTAAATTTAACAGATCTTCAAGTGTGGTGAACCGGAGTCGCCGACTCCCGGTACAACTCCCCCCTCCTTACTCCTTCATACAGGGACCTACAGGCCTCCGACCCTGCCCTGGAGGCGTAAGAGGGTCATCGATCTAGCTCAGGATAAAACGAGCCAGTCTGGGTTGCCGGAGATATCATCTGTGCCAGATCCCATCCCTGCTGGTGCCCTCGCCCAGCATTCTGATACTATAGAGCTTGTGTCGCCCAGGAACCGAGGGAAGGTCTGCCCGCCCAGCGCCATTGTGGAGCATGTAAAAACACCAAACCAGAGTCATAATATTTGGTCCCTTAAACACAATCCCTATAAAAAAGCATTAGTACACATGTGACAACCAGCATATAAGAATTTTCAATTAAATTTTACAATTTTCCAGCAGATATACACAATAACCCTTCGGCACAATATAAAATAAACAATCTAAATAAAAGCATTTAAATTTCCGGCAACACGGCCTAGCATAGCACCATTTAGAAAATTCTGGCCAGAACTGACCCCAAATTACATAAACTCTTATACAAAGGCTCAAAAGCTAGTTAAAATTCACAAACAGAGCTCATAAAATTGCTATAAAAATATCATAACACTGTCTCGGCCGAGCTACACGATAATACTACCAGCTGGTACTACACCACTACGAACACACACACTAAACACAAAAACACCTACACACAAACACTGTACCGGTACACACACTACACACCACAAACACTATGAGCCTTCACCGGCGCCACAAATAGGGGAATGGGAGAGGGAAATCGTAGAAAAGCAAAAGCGAGGGGGCGGGCCCTGCCCACTCTCTTCGTTGCAACTCAGTTGTCCCATACGTCTCCATTTTTCACACCCCTTTTGATGACCATGCCAGCAAACCTGTACAAACTTGGTAGAAAACATCAATTAATTCCCTGCTCGCTTCAAATGAGTGACATGAGCCTTCCTCACAACTTTTCCAGTCGTCGGCTCGCTTAGGAGAACAGTATTGGGTCCCAGCAATCGAACCAAATCATAGGGACCTTGGTACTTCAGCGTCAACTTGCTCCCGCGCTGATCCGGTCCAGAGGGCAGTACAAAGGACTTGCAGAACACTGCATCTCCAACCTGGAAATCAGACTCAGTTCTTCCAGCATTGTACCTCGCCTGAAGGCGCCCCGTGCGTCATACAAGTTCCCAACCACATCAGCGGCCATGAGCTCTCTTGTGGCATCCGACACCGGAGCCGCTGGGGAGGGGACACCCCAAACATTAAGCAAAGGATGCAATAAGTCTCTCCCGAACAGAACACGGGTAGGACTGTACTTGGTAGCGCTGTGCACAGCGGAATTGAACCCAATGGAGACCAGATCTAGGTCTTCATCACACACGTTCTGTTGCTCATGGTATAGCGCTGACGTCACCTTCAAATTCCGGTTAAAGCGTTCAACCCTATTTCCACACGGGAAATAAGGACTGGACGTATGATGGTTGATTGACAACCTAAAGCACATGTCCTTAAAGGACGCAGATGTAAAATAGGTGGCGTTGTCCTTAAGTAAGCTCACGGGAGGGCCGTACACCGACCAAACACGGTCTGTCAAGTGCCGCTGGATCTCCGAACTTCGTATGCTACGAGTAGCAATTAGAAACACAAAGTTCGAAAAGACATCCAGCACTATTAAAATGTACTTATTGCCTTTAGTAGAACGAGTGAGTGGGCCAAACACGTCACAGTGTAACACCTCCCATGAGTACGTGATTTGATCAACACTGTGCATACCCACACGGGAATTTTGGCAGGGCTTTGCACTCTGACACACATCGTAACACCTCACGTACCTTCGTACGTCCGCAAAAATTGTGGGCCAATAAAATCTGGCGCTTAGCTTACTTAAGGTGCTCTGACGCCCCAAATGTCCCCTAAAGGGGGAATCATGATAATACCTCAGGAGTTCCGACCTGCAAACCCTATGGAACTACCAGACGTTTAGCACGCTTCTGACGCCCGGTATAGTACAGAAGTCCATCCGTGACCACATAAGTGACATTGTCACCTCTCGAAACCGCGTCAATCAAGCCCCTGCAGAACTCGTCTTCAGACTGCGCATCACTCAAACGGTGGTAAAACATACTACTAGTCGTAAAGGCCGCACACACGCCATCTACTTCCTCAGGAACGGGAACGCATTCCTCTTAGTCATCCGAACCAAACATACGTGACAAAGCATCTGCAGCCACGTTACTGTTTCCAGGGACGTGTTTTATGACAAACTGGAACCGGAACAAACAATACGCCCACCGGCCCAGTTTGCCAAAGTCACTCGAGTGTGAAAGCAGCCAGGACACAGCCTGGTTATCCGTGCACAAATCAAACTCGATGCCACCCACAAACGACTCGAACTTGGTGGTCCCCCAGACACAAGCGAGGTCCTCCTTCTCAAAGGCGCTTAACCGTCGCTCAGAATCAGATAGAGTCCGGCTAGCGAATGCCACTGGACATACCGCACCGTCCCTCCACTGTCCCTCCACTGTCCCAATGTCGCCCCCAAGGCCACGCTCGAAGCGTCGACATTAATCACAAAGCGCAGGTCGAAATCGGTTAAATACAGTGACTGCGCTGCGGCCAAGGCTGCTTTAAGGCCCTTAAAGCTATTCTCCTGACCGGGTCCCCATTCAAACACAGCGCCCTTCCACTTAAGGCGGTTCAGCGGCGCATCCAGTTCCGAGAACCGGGGAATAAACCTGGCATAATACCCTAGAAGCCCAATAAACCTGGACACGCCTTTCACGGTCTTAGGGCGCGGAAAATTTACCACAGGGACCGGTCAGGATCCATGACCAGGCGCCCACTGGATACGATATACCCTAGGAACTTCACAGAGGAAGACGCCCACGTGACCTTAACCGGATTCACGGTCAAACCGGCATCCCTCAGGCATGTCAATACAGCCCGCAAATCATCTAGGTGTTGGTCCATAGATGTGCTGTAGACGATATTATCATCAATATAGTTGATCACGCACTTAAACTTCAAATCTGCCAGCACGTGATCCAGGATACGTGAAAGGGCCTGAGTGCCAAACTTGGCCCCCATGGATATACGGTTAAATTTGTATTGAGCCCATTGCGTGCGGAACGCAGTGTACTTGCGACAATCTGAATGCAGCAAGCATTAATGGAAACTGGCGTTAAGATCTATTACAGAGTACACGGACGCCTTCCCGAGATGTTGCAACACTGTATCTACAGTAGGTGCAGGGAACGGGTCAAGGTGTATCTTCTGATTTACCGCAGACATGTCCGTCACTAACCGAAAGCCGCCATTAGCCTTCTTAACCATGAAGGCGGGCGAGGCGTAATCGGAGGTTGATGGAGAAATCACCCAGCGTCCAAGAGCTTTGCCACTAAATCGCGCATAATCTCCAACTTAGGAGCAGCATGGGTGTAAAACGGAACTCGAACTTGACGGAAAAGCGATACGGCGTCACGTCACACCGGCTGATGCGTAAAGCTACCACATCGTCAAACTCGCTTAATAATGATTCCACATTGTTTACACTCCGACTAGTGGTCGCCAAAATCTCACCTAAGGGGGCTGACCCGTGGCTTACGGTAGACAATAACCGATACGGGACCTCGGGCACGAACTTACTAGCTGGCCTGCAGGAACGTCGACCACTGCACGAGACCTGTGCAGAAAATCTAATCCCAACATTATATCGGCCACCAATCCTTGAACCACCCAGAAAACATGCGACCAAGAAAATAATTCAATTTTGAAATGCAATTTTGCCGATCTCACGCACCTCACAACGTGCCAATTGGCCACACACACATTCAAGCCCTCTGAGGTATGGAGCTCCCTTAATAAATGTGGGTTCCGCTGAACTAAGGTATTCCACATTTCTTCTCGCACAAAAAAATGTGACGCTCCCGTATCCACAAGAGCTGCTCGTTCATGACCATAACACAGCACGGATACGAAACAATCATAACATGCCCTATTAGATCTACTCCGCCGGTGACCCTTGGCACTTACAGGTGCGGCGGCAATCCGTTTCCCGGACAGTTTGCTCGCACGTGTCCTACGTCTCCGCAGCGAAAACACTTCCGCTCCGTACGGTCTACAACAACACTGGAACGATTACGTCCCATATGGCCGAACCCAGAGCAGTTACTACATAGACGGTTACTGGTAACACGAGCCTGCCTGCTACCTTCCGCATTAGACGCAAGAACAGCCCTCGGCTCCACAAGCTCTACTTGCCTCGGGGCAACACGTCGAACATTCCGCCTACGTCCATACTCCGGTACATTATCGCACCCAGACGCATGCGCTTCTTGCCTAATAGCCATGCACAAGCCCTGTGTCTGCGTAGACTCGCGATTTTCAATCGCAGTTGGTTCCTCAGCCGCAACAGTACTACGTCGTGAAGCTGCGTCTAGAGCCAGCTGCCGCTCTATTTCCAGAGCTAAAACCCTTAACTGTTCCAGTGTCACCAGAACACCTGATGCATAGCGATGCGCCCTAGCTTGCGGCGTCATTCGATCAACTATACCTTGCACCAACTTAGTCTCCGCACGTCGCAGGTGCACATTCATGGCACGGGCGTATGTCAATACCTCACTCACGTATGCCTGTACACTTTCCCCTACACGCTGGAATCTGTCAACATACTGTTGCTTCACCATAGCCCAAGCCATGTGAGACCCTGCACTGTCGAGTAGCCGTGTCTTAAAGCTCTCATAAGTTACGTTGTGTTGCGCTAGTTGCGCAAACACGTCCGCAGCTTGTCCGTCGAGCCTCGACGACAAACACGTCAAAACCGATTCTCGGGTTCTTCGCCGCGCATTCCAAAGAATACATTTTCGGTTGCAACAAGAAAACGTAACACGTCATCAGGTTGCAACACACTAAGCGACGGAACCCGGTTTAACCGTCCTATTAGAATAGTCTGTGCTGCAGTGACAGGTCCTTCTGTCAAAGCCGAACCTCCCAAGTGCGTGTTGCTTATATTACGCAACGAATTAATATACGTCAGTGCGCGTATCCACAATGCAGTGACGTTTTCTGAAGGCTCGAATTCGACCCCTGACTCGGTCAAATACTGACGTAACTCTAAGTAACTGTATCGCATCACAAACTCCGGAACGTTTGCCATGACGCAACACAAGACCCCAACCTATAATATTCGCAAGCACAAACGGCCTAACGAAGTCCCCGACACCGTGTTGTAATGTCGCAATGTGTGTCCTTTTACATTAAGCCTCAACAACTCGCCAAGCAAAACAGTCTAAGCCGAGTTGCGCACCATTGAGCCCGCGTCTAGCAGGCACAGTAATAACAGGCTGCTAATCTTGGCGTTGCTAAGCATCGACCAAGGCCCAGTGCCACTCACCAGTACCCTTCCCATTAGAACACACATTAAACCAATGACAGTGACACAGGGTTCTTTAAGCTACCAATTTTGTAAAACAGATCTTGGCAAAACAATTTATATAATGTACGTTATCATACAAAGCTTAACAATTTCACACACGTTTTCTCCACTGAGAGTGTTATACAGAATTACGATACAAGATTAAGAGGGAAATACTAAGCTGCTGTGGCCGACACACACGCGCGCGCCACTTTATTCCATTAAAAAACAGGGGCAAATCCCTGGTCGTACAGGGCTCGCGGCCGCGACAGCACACCCTCGACGTGTCATTTAACGCAAACAAACAATTAACCAAACCTAACTGAAAAAATACGAAAAAACATGAACACTAAATTCAAACAAAAAGAACTTACCGATGACACGGCTCAGGTGTGGCACCGCGGTCGCAAGCTAAACACAACCGCCCACGGTCGGGCCCGGGAGAAGACTGATTGTCTGAGCTGAGCACGGGATGGAGAAGTGGGGGAAGGAGGGGAGAGCGAACACGAGCGCATCTGACTGCGGCCGAGCACGGCCAAAGTCCGGGCGGGAAGTTCAAACCATTAAGCGCACAGGGCACAAGCACCAAGTTCCTCCAAAGCAACCTCACTGCCAGTCCAAGATATGTAAATTTAACAGATCTTCAAGTGTGGTGAACCGGAGTCGCCAACTCCCGGTACAAGTTTGTCGCTGCCACTAACAGCGACTTCAACTAGGCTTTATTTATGGTTACAGCAAAGTTTACATTGTGGGGTAATTACAGACTTCTAAATGTAAGAAGGTAATCAAGTGAAATACGCAGTTTACATGGTATGAAGACTGATTTACCCCGAGTATAACCATTAGTGATGGTGCCCTCAATAACATACGTACTTGATTTTCAAAACCTTCACTTGAAGTTAAGTGTTATTAGGCAGTTTTGGCCGGATATTGTTTTGCAGAATTCATTATAAACTTATTCGGTGCCCCAACCTTGAAGTTGGTGAGATGGTATATGTGGGATGATGCTGTCGAGGAGAGGAACTTTAGAGGATAGTGGACTGCATAATACAATTTTACCACCATTTAATTGAACTGATTTAATCTGTCTTGAATTTTTTTGTGTCAGAGTTGCACATCTGCAAAGCTTTAATGGAATTTGAGCAGAGAACCTTTGGAACAATAGACCGGAGCTGCTAACAACTGTGCAACATAACTGAAATTATTCATGAAAACAAAATTTTAAAATAAAACATTATTTTCCTAGGCTCTTAGAGGTAGTACAACAACACATCTCGATAGAACTGTAGGGCGAAACTCCTATATAATGTCTTTCTCGCTGGTCGTGCTTGTTTTTGGATAGTCTGCCCTGGAAGTGTACAAACTAAGCTTTATACTTAATAATTAAGTTATCTTATAAAATAAAAAACTTGCATTACTTTTTTAAAATACTTACATAAACATCATTCTGACACGAACACCACCTCAATATTTCTACTGGTTAAATAAGTATCATCGGCTGATAGAAAACAAATTTTATGCCTTTTCCCTCCTTTGGGTGTCGAATTTCGAAAGATCTTAATTTCACACTCTAAATATTTGTTCAAGTATTAAAGTGAAGTGATAATCACTACGATAGCTCGTTAAGTTCATTAAAAATCACATATAACCCCTGTACAGTACTGGGAGTTCGAAGTTTGAAAAATCTTAAAAAAATGTTGTGGCCACTTACCTAATTACCATCCTGAAGCAAAAATAAACTGAATATCTCAATTTGTTCTACTTATATAGATGATTTATGGAAAACACATTACAGGTCTTTTCTCTACCTAAGACTCTGAATTTCGAAAAACCCTTGAATCATGTTTTTAGACTATTTTACTGGTGTCTCTTGAACGTGAAAAACACGACAATAGCCTGCTGGGGTTCAAGATATATCAATGATTAATTGAAATTACTTTGCACCACTTTTCACCCATTTTCACTTCCTTAGGTGGCAAATTTTGAAAATTCCTGGAATTACTTTTCAGGTTTTTAAGTAAGCATCAATCTTAAACAAAAATCACGTTGCTGTATAAAAATCAATTGGATCAATACATCGATTGTGAATCGAAAACACATTTTCCTTTTTTTTTTATATATCTTTAGGGCCAAATTCGAAAAATATATTTTATTGATACTTGGGATAGTTACAAAAGCATCAATGTAAAGCAAAGAGCACTTCAATATCTCAATTGGTTTGACATATATGGAGGAAAAAATCAAAAACACATTTCATGTATTTTCACCCTTTTAATTAAAGAATTTCAAAACATCTTGGAGTCCTGTTATAGACATTTGTATACGTAAAAAATTGAAGTAAAAATCACGACGATAGCCAGTTGTGTTTCAGTGATAATAGAAGATTCATAAAAAACACACTTTGCCCCTTTATACTGTTTGGCGGTCGAATTTAAAAAATTCCTAAAACTGCTTTTTGGGTTTTTACGTAAGCAACGTTTTGAATAGATTACCAGCTCTCTATCCCAAAGGATTCAATAGATATCGATAGTTCGGCTACACGTTTAGGGTCTTTTCACCCCCTTAAATGTTGAATTTTTAAAAATCCTTAAAATATGCTAACCTGCATTTTTATGTGTGTCCTATTAAAGTAAAAATCACGATGATAGGTTTTCGGGTTCGAGCTCTTTTGACGTTCCTTCGGAAATACATTTCACCCCTTTTCACCCCCTTAGAGGTTGAATTTCAAAAAATCCCTTCTTAGTTCTCGCCTACGACCTGAGGGGAACCCACTCAAAAAATTACACAATCCTAGGTTCAGTGGTTTGGGCTGCAGTTTGATATGTTAGTTAGTCAGTCAGTCAGTCATTGTTCATCTTAATAAATAAAATTAAGTGTCCTGACTGACACACACACTCACTTTTCTACGCACAGCCCAAACTGCTGGACCTAGAACCATGACATTTTGAGGGAAGCTTGTCCTTGGCCCGTCGAGACGCAAAAATTTGTAGCAGCCCCATGGCGTGGAAAATGTACATAAGTTACTGAACTCCTTATCTAGTTCAATTTGCCAAAACCCGTCTTTGAGATCGAAAACCGAGAACCACGACTTTCCAGTTAGTTTGTCTGTCTGCTGCTCCGAGGCTGGTATTTGGTAGAACTCCCTTTTTATTGCTGGGTTGAAATCTTGGGGTTCCAAACAAATTCTTAAAGTCTCATTTGGTTTCTCCACAATCACCAGGTTGTGCACCCATGGATTTGACTCAACTACTTTTTGTGTAGTTTCCTTCTTGACTACGGATGCAAGGATATCCTTCAATTTGATAGAAATTGTTTGCGGTGCATCCTTGGAGACCTGGCTTGAGGTTGAGAATTTTTGTTGACATTTATTTTGCATTTGCCTGGGAATTTTCCTAATCCTGTGAAAACATTCCTGTTTGCCTGAATAAACTTGCTCTTCACACTCCCTGGACTATCCCCTGGATTTTTGATCCTTACAGTGGTTTCCTCTGTGCCAAGTAGGTGCACCCTTTTAATCAAGTTCAGCTGAATACACGCTTGCAATTCTAATATGAGGGCGCTGTCTGTATCTGCAATATTCTAAAATCCATATATTGCACTACCTGATTCACTTCACATCTCAGGGTCACGATCCCTAATGGTCTCTCTCTCTTTAAAACCCCCATAACTCTCCAGTATTTCATTTGTGCTCCTCACCTTCAGTTGGTTGTCAATTTTCTTAAATATTTTCTCTGGAATTATATTAACTTCTGACACTGTATCCAACTTGAATCTTATTTTACTGTCCTCAACTGCAATGATCTCATGCCATTTTGTTTCTTTTTGTTGTGTTTTTACACTCTTAACCTGTCTTATCTCTGATGGTACTACTGTTATACCACTCACAACATAATACTCATCACTATCTAGGCCCTCTTTCTTTACAGCTCGTACTTTTCTAGTTACTTTATAACTTCTACACATAGCTGCAAAATGGTTTAATTTCCCACATGCAGGACACTCTGTTTCTTGCGTGTGAGTAATTACACTGTTTGCACTTACTGATATTGTTCTTTTCATATTGCATCTTTTGTCCTGTATCGTTTTTCTTTGAGAACACTGCATTTACTGATACCGGTACAATTGATTCAGGTACAGACGGCTTCTTGACGTCACCTTGAAGACAATGCATTAGTTGTGAACTTGTTTCAGCCAACCTTCCAAGTTCGAAACCTTTTTCTAACGTCAGGTCTTGTGTTCGTAGCGTTTCTTGTTGTAAGACAGAGTCTCTAACACCCATAAATATTCAATCCCTTACAATATTGTCTGTCTGCAGGCCGAATTCACAACTCTGCACTAACTTTTCAAGACCGTCACAAACTGTTGAAATGGTTGTTGCTCATTTTGCTTCCTTGAGTAGAGTAATAATCGTTTGTATGGCACGTTTTTTCTAGGTCGGCAGTATGTTTCAAAGCCGCTCACACTTTGTCATAGTCAGTCCTTTCTTCATTTTGAGAGTTTAAGTGTGTTAAACACTTTCACTGCCTCTTCTCCGACTAGGTTAAATAGAATCGCTGCTTTCACTTCTGAAAGTTTTGTTGATTTACCTGATGCTACCATGTAGATGTCGAAGTTTGGTTTAAATCGTCTCCAATTTTCACTGACGTTGCCAGTCAGGTCCAGGATGTTCGATTTGTTTGTGTCTGCCATTTTTCATGAGCATAAACAAAACCTGCATAAACTTTTTTGCAGGGAAACTTTTTCTCACTAGTTACAAAACTTAACTGGAAACGTAGTTCGCAACCACTGCGCCATGTTTTGTTTGTCTCTCATCATCTTTTATTACCATCTACATTCTTACTTAGCTACAAACATGCTACCGGTATACGATGCATAATGTCGACTGCCGTCTGCAGTCTTGCCAACTTGCCTCTTCCAAACTTCTTGCTATGTCCTTTACATTTCCTCACATAATCCCAGCTGTACACAACAATTTCTATCCGTTATTGTGAACCCGGTTTACTGAAAAAAGTCAGTACATATAAAAATACCGCAAAAGTCCATGAGGATAGAAAAGAAAATTAAGAAACAAAATTTCACCTATGGCTTAGGAGTGTGGATGGAAAAATGTAGTGTTGGAGTCCAGAAAATATGTCCAAAACTAGTTAAAAAGAAAACGAGGCCTCGGTGCTGTCCATACTTGTAACGTTCTTCACTCCCGAATGAAATCTTGATGAATTGGAGCTGCAGCCCCCTGACACGACCACACTTGCGTGTGTCTAGAATATTTCTGCTAATGGCAGGGGTAAAACTCTCTAGAACCCCAGGCCGTGCTCCTATTGGCAGGCTGACGTCACGTGATTCCAATACCACTAACCCCCCTAAAGACTAATGAATAAATGCTGTGTAAAAAATCTTGTAATTATGCAAAAATTAACTAGAAATAACCAGAACACGCAACAAAGCTAATGTTACCCCTGTCCAAGGCCACCTGGGCATAACATTATTAATTAAATTCTGACGGAATTCTATGTTATTCTACATAATTACAACTCGCGACTTCTTTTTTCTAATTTCCCCTTCCCAAGCAGTTTCCACTAAAAGACCATATTAATTAGTTAGAATGTTACAAAATTCACATAAATTGTAATACATGTCTAAATTTAACCTACACAACAAAATACCAAACAAAACATAACCCTGCAATGCTACAGTGGGTGTTACCACCTTATTTAAAAAAAAGTAAGTTGCAGAAATGTTTTTTTGCCCTACAGGTCTGCTGGCAATATTTGCAACATATTTTTTTTTTTTTAAATTGTATACCTTGTACCTGTTGATGTAAAAATTACATGTTTGATTTTACACAAAAGTGTTATTGCCTGCCAGGTAGGCAACTGGTAATGTCATGCTGCACACCATGCTGTGTTGGAATAAGTTTCTGGCAAATGTGTGTCTGGTTTAACATTAATGAATTTCACAAATAACATTGGGATTTTCGTACAGTCAGTATTAACTAAATCAGAAAAGAAGATGAAGTTGGTTCACTACTAGTTAAATGTTGTATTGTCAGAAGCTATCTGAGATGTGTTCAACAGTGCTACCACCTATTCCAGGACTCTGAGATTATCACAGAAAACACCCTTAAGAGGCAGTGTCAGGTGTTTCAGGCGCATGTGTGCAACCCGCATTAACACCATATAAATTAAGGCTAATTTTACGTTCGCTATAGTAATAAGAGTATTACACATATCAACATTATATTTGCGTCTTATAAGAGACAGAGTCGTTCTTATTTTCGCTGCGTTTGCCGAAGTCAAGCACAAAGAATGGTTGTTACAAATTTTATGAAACCTTTTTTAGTATCACGTTGCTTTGCAGATCGCAGCTCTATTAAGTACGGCTGTGTCTTTGATAAAGCGCGAAGATAACGTTGATATGCATAATACTCATATTGCTATAGAGAACGTAAAATTAGTCTTGATTTATATGGAGTTAATGCGGGTTGCATACTTGCGCCTGAAACACTGATAACGGCCTCTTAAGGTTGTTCAAGAAGATAAAATGTTAAATTTAATGTTTGTGCGAAATAACATTAATTGTGTAGATGTTATTTGTGACTACCTTGTCCTTTTACAAACAATTTTAACTTGCATAGTTTTCACACACTGACATGTCAAAGACAAAATTTGCATGTTAAGAGTTCTTATGCCCCATGAAAACCAATGGACGTATAGAAATGAAATAATTTGCACTTAAATTAGACGTCACATGGTAGAGCTTAAAGGTTATGAAAGTAAGAACAATATATTTTTGCAATTTTAAAAAACTGCGGAAAATGTAATAATAAATCTTGATTTTCAAAATTATTTGATGTTTTTGTAACTTCTAAGTTCTACCCTGTGACATTTAATTTGAGTGTAAATTATTTCATTTCTTTTCGTCTATTGGTTTTCATGAGACGTAAGAACTCGTAACATGCAAATTTTAACACCGACATGTTATTTTGCAAATAATATGCAAGTAAAATTTTTTTATACGAAGGTAAGGTGGTCACAAATAATATATACAAAACTGTAACACTATTTAGTACAAATTTGAAATTTAATATTTTACCCTTTTGAAAAACCTTAATGAAGCTTGGCTTGCCTGGTGGTTGAGCTGCGCTACAGTGGGTTATAAATACGAGTTTATTGGGAGAATTACTATAAAAATTCTCAGCGTACTATTAAAACAAAATGTGCATTGGAATGACAATTTCTGAGTCCTTCAACATGGCAAAAAACTGGTTTTTCACACAGTCATATCACATAATATACTGCTTAAATTAATACGAAATTAAATTTGGGTCTAGCAGTGAACACTGGTTCATACTTTCCAGCAATAAAATAATAGTCACTGCGTACAGTCCCATAGTTGCAGGGGTACAATGGAAACACTGCGCGCCAGTCTAGCACCTTGCACATTTGGGCAATGTGACACTAGGCACGCTCATCTCAGTATCTCTAATTGCTTCCTCGTGTCTGAATCTATAAAACACAAAGCAGCTCTAGGCAGTATGTGCCTTTAACATTCTCCATCTCCACCTACATGAATTTATCACTAGAGAGGGTGAAAATTCACGAAAATGTTTGAACCGGTTTTGTCTACACGACACTGTAGTGATTCTTATTGTTAAGTAAATGGGGGATGTTTTATTTCTTTAACATATTTTAAGTAGCAGTTACATGACACAAGAAGCATATAAAACTTGCGCAAGAAAGTGACTTAAGTCTCAAATAAAATCTCATGTGAATATTTCTCACACAATGTACATCCAGAAAGAGATGAGGAATTAGAACACATTTTATTATTCTTTGCGAGCTTTCACAACTTGTAAATAAATATTGGTGCAAAGTGTTTTTGAAAAGCATTGATTTGATGTTTTAGCATGAGAGGTAACATGAGGGGTTTCCATACAATGTGTAGTGAAAAATCTTCTTAAAATGTTTGCAGTTTCTCGTTGGCCCATTGAAATGGGATAAACATTTTCTCAACCAAACGATAGCCTACAGCTGAGGTAACATAGGAAACAATAAACTTTTTCCGAGATTTTTCAGCCTCTTTTTTTTTACGTGTGTATAGACTATTAATAGTATAGTAAGTATTCTATTTACTGTGGTTTTCTGCTGTACAGAACCATGCACGACACAGTATATTTGAATGTATTCTATTCACTTTTTTCTTACTAACTGATCAAACACCTAAACATCACACGTAATTAGCAATTTAAGCAGATGTAATTAGCAATTTAATTTAGTACATTTTTCGAGGCTCTTGGGGGGGGGGGGG
>PNEQ01001408.1:9132-43926 GCA_003012365.1 Medauroidea extradentata
CTCGCGCCAATCGAGTCTAATTATAATATATGTATGAATGTCAATAAGATCATAAGTAAATATTTTGAAGTGTATTAAATACAGACAGGTCGAGTTCGTCATATGTTCTTTCACTAATGTTGTATTCAAATAGGAAAATACACGGAACTACGTACAATAAATCGCTACCAACCATACAAGCAGTAAAGTAACTCTTGTTTAGTAGTGATGTATATGCAGTAACGGCTAGTGATTTTTTTCAAAGGTTAAATCTTTAGTGCTTACTTTATTCCGAATGGTCTATAACTGTTTCATTCTGTGTAAAGTGTGCATTTATTTTAAATTACTGTAAGAAACAAATGTGTCTTTTCTCCACAGCTGCTGGTGATACACGTCAGTTTGATGACTCTGATGAAGACTTTGAGATCCTAGGCTGATGCTCATAAAAATGGACAGTAATCAGCATTTACTTTATGGTAAATTGTTGTGTTACATCTCTCGCAGATAGAGGAAGATTTTCCACTCACAGTGCCAGATAATATTTACAAGAGAACAGTGACATGTGATATCTTGTTATGTTTGTTTCTCTGCATGTATTTTTACATTGCTGGCAAAGTATGTTTTTTTAATCTCGCTAGTAAGTTAACGTATCTTGTATATACTTAAGTATTTCTCATTCCTTCCATGAGTGATGTTCTAATTTGACTTGGTCAAATTATTTAAACCACAATTTGTATGTTATTAGTGTATGTGTCTGTCCATAGTTTATTTTAATTTATTATTTTTCTTAAACTAATTTGGGAACTTTTACAACTCAGTTTTGGGAACATATAATTAACCCATTGTGAACTTGCAGAACTAACAACGTGAAGGGGAGGGGAAAACATTTCAGCAAAGTTTCATTTATGATCTCTGCATAGTGTATTAGGTGTCAACAAAAACATTTTTTGCTTGTTGGTGTAGATAACTCACCAAGCCCTCCACCACCAGAAATGTGGACTCATTTCACTTTATGGAATTGTACTTACTGATGTACCGTGTGGCTTGACCATCCTACATACAATCTTGTAGAAGTCATCCAATCACATGACATTTCATATGTATTATGCTGTGTTGCATGTAAACCAAAGTATGTACATACCAAAATTATTACAGGAATGTTTCTGGTGACACAATTTCATTCTAGTATGACTTTAAAAGTCAGTTTAGTTCAAAAACTAGTACCAGTGTATTCTGTTTCTGTAATTAAAAATTTTTGACAATTCTGAGAGCATTTCGACAAGCCGTGGTGTGGGTGGATGGGGGGCAAAGCATCTGTTTGCCCCTGGGGCTTGACAGTAATTAGCCTTCTTGACTGGTACTTAACATACATGTGGGTGTCTGAGGTGTGCAGACGTCTCACCTCGTTATGTTGATGGTTCCTCGCAGGTATTAAGGAGGCCTGAGGCAACTGGCAGCTAGAGCATCACCCTGGTGGGTTTCCTTGCTGGTGAGAGCTAGGAATTATCAGCAACCCAGGCTATCTTAGTAAACTGTAAAATTAATGTGGTTACTTTCCAAGCTGGATTCTCTAAAGGATGAGGGTAATAGAACAGTGTTGGGTATCAAGTAGAAGGCGGTGTCAGAATGAACGAATAATGAAGCTGAAACAGAGTTTGGATGTAAGAGTGGTTTGTTGCCCTTTATTTACGAACGGACCACTTTCCACAATTGCCAGAAGGGCAAAATCCATAGGGCTTGCCATATGTTTAGTGTCTGCATGTGGTCAGTGTTACTCGGCACACGTGGAGCGATGGAGACCTGTAGTAAACAACACAATGATGTATAGATGTGTAGAAATAGTGGTAATGTGGAAAGGGGGACTAACAACAAAGGCTGACAAAGAATGGGAAGGTTGCAGCTTCTTAAGTAAGTCTCCCCGACTGGCAGTGAGGAGAGGGTAGGCAGGGTTAGGTCCACAGGGAGGAAGCCACGCCTCCTGCATAGCTACGATGTGTACTGGCCAGCAGCATGCTGTACCGCCAACTCCTTGATGGGACGTTCAGTAGTTCCTGGAATGCTGTGTTGCAAAAGCCTACCCATCAGGCACCTGCTTCATGTCAACTAGTGTACGTCTGTTGTAAGGACGAATACGAATGTTTCACACCCAGACATGTCCATTTTAGAGCCGAAAATACTGACGTTGCATCAAACAAGTACAACATACATAAAGTAAGTGCCTTCAGACCTGTCAAACACTACTAAAGCTGTACCAAATAGAGTAGAACTACTTTTGGGAGAATTCCCCTAATGATTTTAAAATTTTGTGTTACTGTAGTAGTTTGCAACAGAATTTCTACTTACCTATTTTGTACTGCATTTCTGTTTTAAGAAATATAATTTTTTATTCACAACCATATGTTTTTTGGATAACAAAGAAAGTGACCGTTGGCTAATGATGGTTTTGTATGTATTACATTACACAGTTTCTCAACAGTATTTAAATGCAAGCTTAGTTTCTTCAAAAAACATTCTTATTACTTTAGGCTTGGTCAGTTCCTCCATGTATACATGGCTTAGTTTAGTTTGAGAATAGCATGTAAATGTTAAATAATATGTTTTGTAAACTGCAATAGTAAAACCAACTACCCCATTTTTCTAGTAATAATAAGTTAGTAGTATTGAAATCTTAATGTTCTTCAGGGTCTGTACATGTACAGGTTTTATTTTTGTGGATACATGTTTGCCAATTGTATTAAGTGTACATTTATCACCCTTATTAAAAAATTGTTTGTACTGGTTACTTTCTCACTTGCTATTTTCTTTATTACTATTACTATTATTAAAAGCCCCTTCTGCCCCTTCAGCATGGATTACTTGTATATAGTGTACTTTTTTTTGGGCCGCCAGCTTGTCTTTATCCCAAGATTTGCAGAATAAGTTAATATGCATTTGCTTTGCACATAACACTGCTGAAGTTTCAACGGCCTAATTATTTAATTCTGAAAAATGTACAGTAGTAGTTATTTTGTACAGTGTTTTTGTTTGGTGTCCACACTGTCTTGTCTAAAAATTGTCATCAAATATCATGCAGATTTTTTAAATGTTACTTTTAATTAAAATTTAAGCATGTCATCACAGGTTAAATATTTTAGAATTGGAGTATCATAAATGCTTCCAAATTTAGTTATCTTTTGGAATGTATACTACTAAATAAGTGATCTACCCAAACGCCTTTATATTTGTTTCGACTACACTGTGTATATGTATCTCATTCATAGCTGTCTGCGACTCAGTGTACTTGTAAGTACACAAAATGAATTGTGCTATCCATTATCTCATCTGCAACGCTAGTTCATAATGTAGGTGTACTTGAAATTATGGCTTATCTTTTTAACATTTATCAATTTTTTTCATATTGTAAACAATATATTAATTTTTATTACTGTTTACCATAATATTTATCAACCTTTAATAGGTAAGTAGCAACACCATCTTGATTTGATGTATTTTCACAATAAATAATTCTTGTTTTTTGATTTCACATCTGAAAATTTAACTTTGTTGGAGGATAAACTATGAACTAATAGAATTTATGACATCACAAGCAATTGTATACTAGTTCTGTTACAACATCAGAAATTGTCCAAAGTAATCAGTGTTCTATCTTGGGCGTTTCTATAAAGTAGACTTCTGCTAAATATTATGTCTAACACTAACTCTAAATAGGGTTGTGCGAATATGGATTTTTCCTTGAATATAAATATTTTTCCTTGATACAGTATTTGTGAATAATGAAATGAATACGAATAAACATTTTATGCACTTTTAGTCTTCGTGAATGTTTAGTGAATATTGTAAAATTTAAAACAAAAAAAAAAAATTCATGCAGTATGCAAATATGTGGGCAAATTATTTGAAAAACATCAACAAATTTTAATTTAGGCCTACTGAACAATGAACAGCAGTACATTCCATTAACATAAATAGTTTTTCTAAGTATAGGTCTTTAGATTGGTAAATTGGAATTTAGCTTAGTTAGCCTAAGTTTTTCCGCCTAAAAGTTTAGTTTTTTTAAATTTCCTTAGCTCTTATTCATTTACATCTACGTTAATAAATCCCATTTAAAAGGTTATGTTGAACAAAGTTAACCCACATATAACTTAAAAAATAATGGACATTTATTTAAATTATGCTTATAATTTTACGACACCCACAAAAAAAAAATAATTTTTAAACTTCCCGAGGTAATGAAACCTTAACCTAACACAGCACAAGCTCTTCTAAGTACGCGCAACCAATCCTATGAGGCATGTGGGTCCTTCCCCGTACGTTCAACCAATCATCTGATTGGGCTTGTATTTATCCAGAGCCGCTGTTCTAACTAAATACAATGCCTCCACAATTATAGCAGCCATTTTGTCAAACCTTTACAGCACGCCGCAGGCTGTTTACACTGGCCAGCACAATTATTACTTTACTTTCGAGGGCAAAATCTGTAGACGGCTAATAATTTTTGCAGCCTAAAGCAAGTTTGGTGGCTTTAATTATTAATTAATCAACAAGGATTTTTCACAGTTAATCAATGAAGCATTGAAATGTCTGGAAATGGTTAACATCCATTAGGGAAGACATAATGAGGACAGAAGTGCCGCTATTCATTGGTTTGTGCCTGTGTTTGCATTGGCAGCGTGATCTGATTGGCAGTTGAGTTGATGTTATTGAAAAGCAGAAGTTTTAGGAAGCATGTTATTTTCGCATATATATTGAATTTAGTGTGCATTAAAATAATCTCTCTGGATAGTAACAGCGATAATTTTACTGTCTGGCAAAATGGCTTCAACAAGTATTGGCATGCGAGCATTAAGTTTTGAAGAAAAACTGAAGATAATATCGAAAATTGAATCAAATCCTAAGGTTATTTTCATTTTAAGAAAAATGTTTATTGGTTGAGAATTCCACCATCTACACAGATTTTGTTAAAACCTCTTCCCCTCTAAGAAGTTTTCCGTGTTAAGAATTTTTTTTTTGCATATAGTTCCCTGAAAAACATTTAAAAGAGTTTTGCTGTAGCTTTGGTTGCTTAAGTTAGCGGGATTGGGAGTATGAAAATACTGTAGGTTCGTAGATAAAATTTCACAGTAAAATTTGTGATTGTATTAACTGTGATTTGCAAAATCGGATATTTGTGTTGACCGGGATTTTACTAAGGACTCAGTAGAATGAACATTCGAAAGACATTGAATATTCATTTTTAACGATAATTTTCATTATATTAAAATTGTTATTGAAATCAATAATGCAATATTCAAATTCTAATTCAATATTTCGAATATTCGCACAACCCTAAATTGTAAATAAACTGCAGAGTCATACTCCATGCATAATGTAGCAAGAATTTTAATAATGAAACTCAAATACAATTAATTCCTAAAATGTAATAAATGAGTTAACAGTTGTCCTTCCCCTCAAGTACCAGAGTAATCAGCAACCTTCCATGCAATCTTTGCCAGTTTTTATGTGTTTGCCATAAACTTTCGTTGTAAAGCCTGTATTGTGCATACATTTCAGTTTGATAGTCACTTACTTTATTTTCAAATTTACTATTTTTTTTTTTACCCACAGCTTTACCTATAGTTACGTATAATTAATTTTGTGTTTTATCTGCTGAGGGTACTAGGAGTTATGAAGCACCGTGTCGCAGAATGTTGCCTTACCAGCATTTGCTACATTTAAATTTGTTGAATTACAATCACTGTGCCTTTTACCGTGTGGTTTTTGGCACATCAGCAAAGTTGTTGAAATAAAATATATAATAATAATAAACATGGGATATAAGAGAAATTTTTTATTTATTTGGTGGAGTAACTGCCCCATTTATTTCCAGCAGAATGGTATAAAATTTGTCATATTTTTCACAAATTTATAAGCAAAGAGGAGATTTATTAATTACTTTCGCAATTTGAATTTACTGTCATTGTTTCAGAAAACTTTATATTGTTTTATTTATAACTATTTGCAACAAATTTCATGTGTATCAGAAACATTATAATTTTAAAAATGTTCCTAAAGTTCAGCTTGAAAGTTCCTTGCTCTAAAGAACACACGCTATAATCCAACTAGTGTTTTTATTATGTGTGGATGTACAACAAAACTGAAGTCGGCAGTTTGCTGTGCTTAAAACAACCATCAGTGTGATGCATATTTCTCAATATAATTACTCTATATTATTTATAAACTATAGTGCAATATTGTAGAATGTATTACATGTAGTTTTGCACAATGTGCAACTTGCTGTTGCAGTGTACACAAGTTGTTGTTTATAGCTTTTCATGTACATACTTTCTAGGAGAATTTTTTTTCCATTATGTTGAAAGAGTTTGTTTACTTTAAAATAAAGTGTCAGATTGTTTACTTTTCTTTATTTTACTTAACGTGACCTTATAACCAACAAAACTTCATGCTGTACTGCATGGAAACATTAGTTTTGTGAAGTGTTGTACAATACAATATGCAATCTAAAGTAAAGCATAGAACATATCGTTGGAACATTGCCAAAAGGACCAATATCACATTTTTTGCAATGTGATATTGGCATTTTAAGCAGTATACCAAAAGGGCCAATATCACGTGTTTTAAAATACATACCAAAAGGGCTAATATCACGTGTTTCAAAATACATACCAAAAGGGCCAATATAACGTGTTTCAAAATACGATATTGGCCATTTTGGCAACATACCAATGATATGGGGTTCGTTCTTACGTCAATAAAAATATACCGTGGTAGCGACTGTACGTGGTATTATTTATTACGTTGAGAGTATTGTACGTTGAAGCACAGTTGCATATTAATGGCCATGTACCTACGGTAACTAACAGTTTTGACATTAGAAACAATGTATGATAAGTAGAGAAGGTGATTTATCGCGAGAATGTTTTCTGCCAGCTTATTCTGCAAATGAGAGTAGCGCCCTGTGTCATGTATTGGTGGCCGACGATTATGTAGCAGTGTCTAGTTGTTTACAGACGAATCACAGACGTCCAGTAGTAGCGCACCAAAGTTATCATTGGCCGAGTAAAATAGGGACTTGTCAGTAACGAAATAAAAGCGTCAGAAATGAATACATTATATTGAAGCCTAGCAAACAGTCAACTTTTCCCACGATAAATCACCTTCTCTAATGATAAGGTATCTACTTAATATGAAGCAAAAAGGCCAATTCCTACAGTGCATAAAGTATTTACGTCACTACGGTAGACATATAATAATCTTCCTTCACCAGATATGCTCTAACACTGCCTGCTGACCATAGATTATCAAACCCGACACGAGTGTCGGAGATGACACTACTTACCACACTAGTTAAAGCAACTACACAAAACATGTAGAGAGATACTTACAATATGTGACATTTCCCCCTGAATTTGATTTCCTAAAGTGACATTAGATTAACTGAAATAAATTTTATTTATCAGAATACGGATTCATAATAAATTAATAATGTGTCTAAAATGTTGGCATATGACCTTATACAATACCTTGGTAAAAAAAGTTCTAAAATGTTTTCACGTGTTGGAACATGTACACAAGGACTGTTAAACATAGTCCTTAAGAGAATATATGTTTTGCTCTTTTAGAGTGACGTGAAACCCCTTGTTTACACTTTTCAGGGTGACAAAATGTAAAAAGCAGGAAAATGTAATTTAAGGGGAAAAATATCGAAAAACTCATTCCGCTTACCTTATTTAGTACTTTTATTTTCATGTAATTTAAAAAAGTTTACAAATAAAATTAAACTAAAATCAAAGTGATGCTATATATGCAAGCAACGCATTTATCATATTTTGTCACATAAAATTTGGTACAGTGTATGTAAGTTACCCATACTGGAATTGAAAATACTGTTAGGGAAAATTCATGGCACATGCACCTAACCCTTCAGAAGAACATCTTGAAATGTTGGATATCTGATTTTTTTTTTTTTTTCCATTTAGGTAACATTGTTCAGCATTTAAAATTTTTTTTGCAATGCTATCATGAATTTAGACAGTACACATTTGAACAGGAATGGAAAGTTCTTTACTCAGATCAACCAACGTTCCCACGAACTAGTAGTCACACTTCTCCATGATTTTAAATTTTTGTTTTATTGAAAATAATGTCAGCTATTTTTTGTTCATTACATTACCATTATATAACCATCTAAACACACTGCACTAAAATGGAAATTGTTTTAAAACACAACTGTTCATAATAAAATCTTTTCAAACAAGTTTTCACAAATTTTAGGTTAAAGGCTCATTCTACAGTGAAACGGAAGCGTAAGAAAGCAGATACGTAACACACAAATGAAATGAGCACATGTAGTGAAATACATTTTTTATTTTACAATGCATGAAAATGCAATCGTAAATGTACGGACAACCTATGAAACGAAAAATAAGTTATTTCTCATGTAAATTTCTTAACATTAGTAAAAATTAATTTTACTTTTATTTATAGTTAAATACGTTATAAATATTATAGCAAGGTCTGTACGTGCCTTCTATAGCAATAGAAATGTTAACAGCTGCTTAATTTTAAAGTAATAATTAACAGTCTATATATTTTTTTCTTTCCTTTCTCTTCTCAAATGGTACTTCACGAAAAGTGTTCCATATTATTATAGTCACAAATAATAATTGTAAATGCAGTGCACGAAGGCAACTTTAATTGTTAACCGTGAAAACCCGACGTGTAAAAGGTTTGTAAACAAAAATGGTGGCAAAAGACAACATTCTCAATTACTATTGGCTATATGCTAGCACGGATATGTAAGAGTTCAGAGTTGACCAACTCCCTTGCGTTTCTGGATGCGTATCTCTGTCCGCTTTCATCCGTCCCATTGTAAAAGCTGAGTGTCTTGCGTTTGCGTATTTGTGATACGATACATATGCGCTTGTGTGTCACTATACAACTGTCCTTAATTCTACTACAGGTTAAAAAGAAAATATGGTTTCTTATGGGAGAGCTTGGCACAAAGAAAATTTCTGCCACTTTTTTTGCTTCAATTGCTACTGTACCACATTTTACAAATTTTTTTCAGGGCCCTTGAGAAGTGTAAAAAAAAAGGAGTTCCACTTTAATTTAATTTTAAAGTGAAAAGAAATTCGTGTTTTAAATTATCAACTTAACGTGACGTAAAATTCAGGACAGCTCTGTGATTTGTCAGTTTGGGGCACTACCGATGCCAGCGCTCAAGCAGCAGAAATTTTCCCTGTGACAAACTCATAACATTGATCTTTCTAACCTGTAGTAGAAATAACCTTAGTTAATTTTTCCTTTATTTGCACTTAAAAACAACAAAGACAAACGAATGCACGTAAAGAGATCAATGTTGCCAACATGAATTCAGCGTTCGAGACAATCGGAAAGTGCTAGCCGCAGCAATTCTCTTGCCGCCATCTTGGGTTTATTGTGCCGCGAGCACAAGCAGTACACAAGATCACTGTCATTCTTCTATGGCTTTGCACGTGATCACCATCTTTGGCTGTGGTGTTTCTTCTCTGTTCTCTTTCGAAACAAGTTTGGAAGTCCTTTCTTCGTCATCTAGGACTGTGACATCTTGTTTTTATGTTGTCTTCGGGTGGTGCAAAACGTAAACAGCGGGAAGAAGATTTTGGTGATGTGACATGCAGGAAAACGTAAATACAAGGTTTCACGTATCTGGTTTTTTGATACAGGCTAAAAGTACTATCCTTATCCAATTTTAACTATAGACTGTTAGATGACAAGGTATTAATTTCATTAACAATTCCAGATAAGAGTAATAAGTTCCTGTGCACATGAGGGCCCTGCTTCATACTCTGCCTCCATAGAAGATAGTGTTACACAAGATTGCTTTCTGCAATACTGTGCAATAGGATTACCACTGTAGAAAGCACTGAACACACACACACACACACTTTCTATCCATACTATTCCCTGCCCAGTCTGCATCAGAATAAAAATAACCAATCAGTCCATCGGATTCTTTTTTAAAGATTAGCCCTAAATTTAGAGTATATTTTAAATAGCTTAATATACGTTCCTCTGCTTTCCATAATTAATTTGTTGGCTCATCCATATATGTAGCAAGATATGAAATGTCAGGTCGCCCTGTTACAACTATGTAGGTACATCAATCCATGAACTAGATCTCTATACGGAAGATTATTATTTACTGCACTGTCCTTACTTGCTCAGAACTCCACCTCTATTGGTACAGCATCGTTCTTACATTCTTGCATATTAAACCGTTAAATGTTTCATTAATAATTTATGCAAGATTACCTAATTTAGCACTTAAATATAGGGAAGTGATGATGCCATTAATTTCATAGGCCCCAATGTGTTACCCGGCCACCCTACTTTAGTCCATTGCCTGTAGATGATTAAACTACTAGTGTTTATACAATTGTAAGTTTCAGGAGTATTTGTCTCAATAAGAATTTCATGTTTGTTGTTGTAAGCCTAATAATTTTCTAAGAAAGTAATTTGGTTAATTAATTTAAGTATTATAATTTTGTTGAACAGGATATCACCTATAAAACCCACTCTGTAAATGTACAACCGCTATTGGGCCTGGTGAAACAGTAAAGTAACAGAAAACTGCACCTAGATGCAGTTGCTAGTGATAAGTCTTTTCATTGTAATATTTTAATGTCAAATCTGTACATTATTAATTTAGTTTTGTGACTGCACACTTAGCAATGCTAACTGAACACTCACTGCATATCACAATGTAAATTCTTTACATGTTATCAATGCATAATAAAAAACAATTTTTTTATCCTCCATAAAAATTTGAATACAAGACACAGTTATCTTGGTTTCTGATAGATTGCTCTTCGAGATCACGGTAAAAATAAATGTATCAATAGTTCGTAAAATATAAAGATATCAGAACTTGTGAAAACATAGCCATTCTCCAGGTTACACATAGTAGCTAAATGTGGCAAATGCAGGCAAACTATCCACAGTGTATTCGCAAACAATATTGTAACCTCAAGCTTTCAGAATTAGTTAAATAAAATTGTATAGCCAGAATTTTCAAGGTCAAATTTTGAAATTAATTTACAACATAAAAAGACTCAAATTTTTAATTTTTGCCTGAAAAATTGAGAGAAATTTGATACTGAAATTCTGTAGCCACCCTGTTGTAACAAATAGGATCTCAACAGTTAAGTTATATGTGTACGTATTTGTTTAATTTATTAACACTAGCTTTTTCTATTGGATTTCTTTATTAACCCAGCATTATTAAATTACAAAGTAGCTACTATGTAAAGGAAAAATGATAACAAAAATTATTTCCCAAAACAGTTTTTATCTTTTGTTAGAGAAATAGTATGAAGTACAATCAAAAATTAGAGACTGCAGAAATATTAAATAGATTCATATGGATTTGTACACAGATTCAAGAATTCACTCAATAACATACTTGATTTCATTACTGACATGAGCAAATAGTTAATCAGTCTGAACTTTGGCACATTTAAAGTGTACATCATAACTGAGATATTTAATGTAGTCAGTCATAAAAATTATTCACAACTTCATGACAATCTTAAACTAAACTATTCTTTGGTAGGGAAATGAGATACGTATTTATATGAGGAAAGGAGCTGTCACCAGACTGCAATACTTCAATTGCAATATTTCACAACCTCTAATCAAAGTGTATAATCTTTCGCAAAAATATTTTCTTTTGTAACTAATACCACAATAAGTGGGTTGCTATTGAAAATTTCAGTTTGAAATTCTTTGGTACCATTTTCACGAACCAGCACTCTCATTCAACTAAAACTAATGTACCAAAAAAATTTTAACTGTATTTTTTCACCCTCAAAAAATATCAAATCTCACAAAAATTAAAGCTATTCATTCAGATCAGAAAAACTTTCTGAAAGTGACCCTGAAAGGCTACTTTATCGCACGACAAACGCCTCTTACCAAACTGAAAATTCATGATTTCTTTACAGACACGTAACTCCACTTCCGTTCTTTGAAATTTATGACTACTACTGTAATATTGTCTAAGGAACCTCTGTAATATGACTGTAAAGTTATACTTTTTGCACCAAAGTGAGGCTCGTTAATTCGTTCTTTAATGAAAGCTACAGCCTCTTCATTGGTGAACGTGTCCCACAAGCCATCTGATGCGAGAATAAGGAACAGAGGTTTGTGGTCATCTAGATCAAATGTCAGAATGTCTGGATCAGCAATGACTAGCTTCTTGTCTTTAAGTGGATAGTCTCCAAGAGCCCGTGAAGTCGCAAGTATGCCAGCAACACGCCACACACCATTGAACGTGATGAAACCACCGGCTTCAGTTATACGCTTCCTTTCCCTCATCTGCACAAACAAACGTTTCTTCTTACCCTCATGTCAGATACAATCTGCATGTGCTATGAAAGAAAGTGTTACTATAGAAACTACACACTTTTTTAAGCTAGAGAAACAAAGCTAAAAGAATAATATCCACTCTAACAGATTCACATGCACACATGTAAATCTTCAGAGAAAGCAAGAGCAAGAATGAAGAAATGCATTATCTTGAGTACTGCATAAATTTAAACCTCATAGCCCATTTACAAGACTAGAAAAAACTTTGTTACTGCAAGTTTGTTTTTCGTTGTAAAGTACGCCATATTTCCCAGCTGAAAAAATGTGGAATAACATAACCTGGAATGAACTCCACATAACCGTAAGGGAGCTTACTGTAACAAACAACAATTTTCAGTACCCTTGTCATAAAACTGCCTATCATCACAGATGCCAAAATTTATATTACTTCAAAAAATAATTCTAGAATAAGTTACATAAGAGCATCAATACACAAATGTTGCATGTTGAGATGAAATGCGAATTAATCTTGTTATACCAAAATGCTATCCATGCCACTGTAGGTGCCACATGGTAACTTTAGTTTTTGGAATCTATCCCTTCCAGTTTTGACCTACTGCAGATATTTTCCTTCTGTCAAATGTCAACTCAACAGTTGTGAAAGAAAAGCTGTTAGTGTGTGATTAACAATTCTAATAATAATAAATAAAACACTGTTAAAAAGAAATAATTTGAAAATAGTGCCAGGCTTGAAGTGTCAACACACAATATCTACAACACAATTGAAGATAAACTCCCATGTCAAGCTCTGCTTAGCCATAGACTGGAAGCAAGTTGTTAACAAGACAAAGTTGCACGTAAAAGTTTAGATTTGAAGATATCACATTTAAACATTACCATTATCACGTCAGGCAAATAATACTTTGTTGTGTTGAATCCTTAGTCTGCAGTCAGGTTTCACCATTCATGCACTAGGATTGCCCCACTGGAATGGGCACCATCAAAAACAGTCCACACATCCCGAGAAGTCATGGTTGAAACTGGAGGATCTAACATTTGAATATGTCTCAGGTTAGGTGAACTTACTTCTTGAAGGTGATTTCTATACAGGATTACTCCTGTCAGGTCACTAAACAAGAGTGATCCTTGCCAGAAGCTACTGAGAATCATCTTGGCTGGATGTTTCCTGCGACCATTTACATTGTTGCAGCACTGCTATCTTTATTCAATCACTCAAATACTGAACAAGTTTTGGGAGTTTGAGAAGATTACTTTGAAAGAACTTTCAAAACATATCAAGAGTTGTTTATGGGTGTACACACACTACTGCCATTACAAATAATGTAAATGTGTGCACCTTATATTCAACTGTAAACAGAAAACATCACTAACAAACACACCAATAATACAAATATTTGTGTTCTGTTCAGGCATGATGTCTCACACACAGCAATAATAAACAGTTTCTTCTTAACGTACATAATAAAAAAACTGCCACAGTAGAACCCTGTTACAATATAACATTCCTGCATATATCACTTTTCTTTGGTCCCACCATTTTTACATAAAGCATAATACAGTACTTTCATTTCCTGCTTATAACAACACTGGTATTTTCATTCCCTGCTTATAACATCAATTTTTTCTCAAACAATAACCACAACTTTGGCAATTTTTTAACAGTACTGTTTTAGATAAAATAACTATGCTGCTGACTAAAAACCTCTGTCGAAAACAGGTTATGTCTGGGAGAGTGCTAGTGATGGTGATCCTGAAGATGACGAACATAAACCTACAGAAGACAAGTGGGGAAGTCTTGATTTTACACACAATTTATGTATTAATCATATTTCTGATTCTGGCACATTAACTGCAGCCTCATTAATCTTATTATAAGCCTATTTACTGTACCTACATTAACTATGAAATTTTAAGGTACTTGTGTGTTAGCCATTTATTGGTGTAAAATATTGATTTGTGCTTATAACACTTTACTGTATGTAACACTTTTTTCACAGGTCCCTTGAAAAACATTATAACTGAATTTCGACATTAAATGTAATTTCAAGTACAAATGTTGACAACTGAAAAACGTAACAATTTAAAAAATTACAACAACTTCACATTGTTAGACAATGGTATCGTAAACAGTATTTGTAATATTTTTTTAGTTTAAAAAACAATTTTGATTGCACAAGGAAAAAACATCTCCGCCAAAAATTTTCCCACGAAGGCAACTGATGCCATTTATTGGAGAATTTTGAACTAAGTGTATCTGCCACAAAGCACTACTAAAGCTCTGAGCAGGTGAAAAATGTTCAACGACTCAGTCACATAACTGTGTGTTGATGCGTACTTAGTAAAATTGTGCAGTTAGTAGGTATCTAATTAAATCACAAATAAAAGTTTTAATGTAAATGAACTACAGAGAGGTTGATTTCATTTGAGCAACAGAACACGAAGGACTACATTGGTAATTTGCTGCTGACCATACAAGGAGTAACGTAACTGTTGTTACTGCTGGATTATAACATGCACTAATGGCTAGTGATTTTTTTCGCAGGTTAAATTGTTTGTACTCATTCTCACCCAAACGACCTATAAACAAGTTTATAATAAAATTCCTCTTACATTTTTAAACCTAAACAACAGACCTATAATTTAGATGAGACGAGATGGTGTAGAGTAGCAGTGAAATAAAGATGCAGTGTGTGCTACAAGTTTGCAACAATGTCTGCAGATATTTTTTCTACTAAAATGAACACAAGATGTAAATTTCACAGCATGCAGGGTTGTCGTGCATTTTGACTTACGTCACAACATTCAGGTATACAGTAATTACTTATTGTCAAAATTAGTAAAGTTACGTGACTTGCTGCAAGGTTCCTTAAAAATTTTCTTTCCATTAATGTCTATCTGCTTGCACGAATGTGACAACAAAATGAGTACTACACTCTAATAAAGATACCTTATAAAAATTTCTTCAAACTCAGCAACTCTTTTTGTTCTTTACTACCGACTGCACGGATAACACTGAGGTGGCAAAGGCCGTACGTACCCGTCACACCTAAATGAACAATCATCTCACCTGCTGTGGTTTGTGATCAAATGACAGCGGGATAGCATTGCCTTTACCATCACACATCACTCCTCTGGAGTCGCCAACATTGGCCACCACCAGTCGAGAACCTTCCATCAGCGCTATTAATGCAGTGGTACCTGACAAGAAATATACATCATAGCAACTGAAATACACAAAATATTGTGAGCAAAGTTTGCAGTACACATGCTCCATGTTCAACCCACTTCACCACTAGTAATATCTCTGGACACTTGGAATACTTGTAATGCATATCAGAATGTATATGCTTATAGACAACCCAATGCACATTCCTCATTTCATCTGAGACGTGCATTAAGGAAATTTTCAGTTCATTTGACAGTTCTGACAAAAACTTACTGTTTACACGTTGAAAATGTTTGATACAATATTAAACCCAGGTTACATCGAAAAAATAGCAGTAACAATGTTATTTACAAAATGTTATCAACGAATTCTATGCTATGATCCACTATTTTATAGCAATGTTGATAGTAAGTAAATATCTGGACCAATAGTTTCTTTCGGGGGGTATTTGCATTGAAATGCCTTTGTGTACATCATAACAAATACATAATATGTAATGAAAACTAACATAAATTCTGTGCAGATAACCAAGATAGAAGTATGTTGTGCTCAGCTCGCCAATCCATCCCGCGCACAGGTGAAAAATTCTGCTATTTTTACCTGACACAAAATGAAAACCCATTCACGGAATTCTTCAAAAAAGGTACCAAAACTTAATACAGAGATTTCTCTTTATTTCGTCCGCTGATACCTCCCATCTATCTCCAAAAATAAAAAAGTTCCTCGCTTACCATATTTTACCCTGCATTTTCTGCTCTAGCGAACAGGACATGTTGAATATTTTAAAAAAATTAACTAATGGACACATAGAAATTTAACATACAGTCTCATTGGCAGTACAGTTCATAGATATACTGAAAAAATTTCGAAGTCAATAGACTGAATAGTTTTCTATTTCTGATAAGTTTAGTGTAACAGGTTTTTGGGCGTGCGAGCTTGTACACAACACTCCGTGCCTTGACTCCTCCATGTGACGTCAGCAGCAGGGAGTGAAAAGAGCGATAGAAAGCGCGTGAGACGGGTACACACGCCCCTGGCCCATAGCAGTCATGCGCACATCGCGAGAAGTATGACAGAAAGTTAAAGTAATCTTGGCTTGGGCAAAACGAAAGCTATTCACGTCTTATATAGTACATATGCATTCTAATACGCCCTTAAAAACACTCTGGGAGTTTTTATGTTCCTGAACGAAAAAGTGAAAAATTTCGGAAAGCTGTGGATATAAAGTTCAGCAAAACGAAGAATTGTCACTACAATCATTTATATTTTTGTCTTCCATACTTGTACATAATATTTTGGTGGTAGGTGCTATATGATATTTCCACAAATTTTCATTATTATTATTATTGTAAGTTAAATGTAATCCGAATGACCTAAACACCCACTAAGCACTATTTAAAACTCTTGGCATTTACACAATACAAGTTAAACCAAGTCGGAAAACTTCAACTTTTGTAAGAAAATATCCTGCGTGAAGAACAATATCTAATACACAAATGTTAAGTTGAAGGCAATCATTGAAATACTGTATTACAGTCAGAGTAACTAACTTGCACACAGCATATTAGAAAATACAAAAAATGCTTGCATTTCATGCATTACGTGAAGCCTTACATAGTTCGAGGTCGACCGGTAGATAGCAGCAGCATGGAAGAACCCAAGTAGTTCCAGAAGTCATGCTAGGTAGCAGAACACAATAAAATGTATTAATTTTGTATCTAAATATTTTAAAGCCTAGCAGATATTCCCATCAGTATATATTACAAATTTGTATAGTTAGAAGATATTCCAAGTTTGAGTTAACTTTCATAGATAGTAAAGATATTTTTATAAGGTAAATGTTTGGTGTTACAATCAATCACATAGCAACGAACCATTGCACTCCTATCCAGACAAGTTTTACGTTTACATGTATCCTATTTTCAGATAAGGAACGAAAGAGTAAGTCAGAAAATTTACAGAAATAAGTATTATTTATTAAGCGAGAGCCAAACTATCAAGCAGAATCGTCAGAAAAAAGAAGCTGTCCAGTTTTTGGTAGAGTCTTGTAAGAGACTACACAAAAATGGCTTTCAGAGTAAAATTTTACGTGAATATGTTAGTGATTTTTTAAGACTAAGTACGGTATCGAAGGATGACTAATATTTTAGCGTGAATCTCACACCACGATCACATTTCACTTGATATTCTCTCAGGTGAGATCTGAGAAACAAGTACACTATAAATACGACTGTGAAATGGTGTGAAGCATTAGCTACACGTAAGTCTTAGTAGATTTGTACTAAACGCATATTCTGTAGCACAATTCACCGCCACGATAAATATCCACCGTACTATATGCTTAAAATCTTCAACACGAACGTGTTGTGGCTGCAAGTCGTTTTGTAATTCCTAAATTAAAATACTGACACCGTAAACAACGTAACTGGCCTTGCCTCTACTGGAAAACGTAACTTCCCTTGCCTCGACTGGAAAACATAACTTCCCTTGCCTCGACTGGAAAACATAACTTCCCTTGCCTCGACTGGAAAACATAACTTCCCTTGCCTCGACTGGAAAACGTAACTTCCCGCCAAGCGATTTTTGCCAAGTGATGTCAAACCAATCACAGAGCGTTCTCATCCTGTTTGAAAGTTTCAGAATTTTGTACATTTACTGCGACGTTTTTTAGGTGTTACATATTGTTTTAAGTCTCTGCATTAAGTACACATGTTATTTAGTAATAATTCTAGGGGCTGGTAATGTTTTAAGTTAAATACCAGACACATGCATGTTCCCCATTGTTCGTACGTTTGTTGACTACAGCTGTTTCTGGCTTACGTGGTTTATATTTTTGTTTTTCATGCTTAGTCCTTTCATGTATGTGTGGGTTTTCTGTGACTCAGCAATATTCACTAGCAACAGCACATACAAAAAAACACTTCAGTTTATTGACTGTCATTGCACACTTTAAGAAGAAACTGCAATATTTTGAATTCAACAAGAAGATATTTTTGCAATCAGTGGCATTCACTGCTGAAATATTGTTTTTCCGTAAGCTGATCCTGATAAAATGCTGTCCTACTACTCGACCGGACGACAGCTAGACCTCCCATGAGGGGAAGAAGCGTGGTGCTAGTAGTAGGTTGACACATCACAGAGAGCAAACATGTACTGTGCCTGACATGAGTTCATGGCACACTGTCAGTGTTGCCAACCACAGCGAAATTACGCTACATGTAGCAGAATTCAGACATCGCGGAGACGTAGCAACAAAAACTGAGAAACATAGATAACGTAAATAGTGACTTTTTGATAAGCAGAGCAGGCATGCGAATGAGGTTTGAACACTGGTAAGCTAAATATTGTATTTCCTGCCTATGTGGCCAACACATTCTTTTTTTCCAGTATGATTGCATGTATGACAAAATTAAACATTTTGCTGAAGGAATGGTACTCGTCTAAGTTATTTATACATAAAGGATCAATCTCGTCGCAACATTTTCCGTAGTTGTTTCAGTAACCCTGGTTTCTGTCCGGAAAATTGGAGCATCTTAAATACGATTCTCTAATGTCTTCACTGACAAAACATACCTGCAAAAATTAAGCTATCTGCCCAGGTTCTGGTCATAACCATAAAATGCCTGTGATGTGTATGTAGATTCAAAAACTGCAAAGGGGTTCAGGAAGACTGTTCTGTGGTTCAAGTGGTTCACAACAACAACACATTTGCGGAGTAACATACTAATTTCCTTTCAGCCAATATATTTCACATTAATGAATATAATTCTCGTAACAATGGTCTAAGAAACACACAAATGTAAGGCTTACCACATCATGCTTCAAAACGATTGCAAAGAGTAAATTATCTCTAGATGGTCATGCTTGCCCAACTAATTGTTAACACTGAATGGTAAATTATTATGGAGGCAGTACAGTATAACATATATAACTGCGAAATTTCGTAATTTCACCTGCTTAAAACTTGAAACTGGAATAACATTGAAACTATTGTTTTATTAGGATCACATTCATATCTTCCCTCTTACCTTTTTGTCAGAGTGTCTCATTCAAGTAAAATTCAAAATGATAGCCCGTCTGACTGTATCTACATTGATGAATCAACAAAAACACGCTTCACCCCATTTAACTACATTGATATTCAGATTTTAAAAAACCTGAAATTTTATTTCGAGGTAACAATTATGTGTTATTTAGAAGCCAGTAACATCTCATTAATTCAATAGGATCAACAGATATCTGAGCTATTGTAATATAGCAGTTACAGTATTTAAATTGGTCCAATATCTTTCAGTGACGTGTTTCAGTAGTGGGTTCTTTATTTGTTGATATTGCTTCTCCGTAATTCTGAGTCGCGTAAGTTGGTTACTAATGCTAGCACCACTAAATCAGTATTTCCGGTGCACCGCAACAATTGACTAACTAAGTGAGGGGTGATTACATATTTAAAACAGAAGCATCCGAGACAGATTGGAAGCGAGTGGTAAGAGAGACAGAGTATGAGAGTCCTGTGAGCACCTTGGTTCACAGTCTGCTGCTACAAGAAGGTGTAACTATGAAAGCTGTGCTGGTATTGATCAGGAAAGGGCCACAAAAGGAGTTAAGAAGGGTTCCCACGGGCTGGCATTGTTTTAGAGAAAAGTAAGGACTCAAGACGTCAAGGCAGATGGATGTGTGCAGGCAGTAGAGGTATTATCCTACAATTTATTATGTTTCCTGACATCAAGAAGCATGAAAGATTTAACAAAGATAAGCAGCGAGCACAGGATTTCTGTTTACAAGACAAGCGCTGACGGATGAATAACGGGTGTAAAAACACGGTGTGGAACTTACATCAAACTGCTCGCCGGCAAGTAGAATGATGATCGTTTCTCATAGCAAATAACTAATATGGGTTAACCATTGGAATTTAAGTTGTTTCAATTTGCGTCACTGTTTTCAGGAACCTAACACCAACGTAAATTGTGGACTTAGGTACTGTAGTCAGAAAAGATCAATAATTCTGTGCAGCTAAGGAAGTAAAAATACTGCATCTACTTTAAGAAGTGAAATACGTATAACAATGTATCAAGCTACAAAGATAAAATATCTAAAGCACATTTGATAATTTATCACACTCTTAAGGGTCAAATTTTGAAAAATTCTTTCTTAGTGCTTCCTTACATGTTGAGGGAAACCCACCCTCAAAATTTCACAGCTATAATGTAAAGTGGGGCAGGCAGGCAGTCAGTCAGTGAACCCTTTTATAAAAATGCTATGGAACTTCATAAACTGGAGAAGGTCAGAGAAATGCAGCGAGGTGGACGATAAATAAATGAAAAAGGCAGAGTCAGGCTGGTGAGGACAATATGAAATTTAGGCCTAGTGTCATGAAGGAATTGGGATCGAAACCATTGAGGGACAGGAGGATAGTGGAAAGGTTGGTCAGGTTGTATAGGGCAATGAATGCGGAGGGGGGGATGGTGAAGTTTGGACTGCAAATTAACTAGGGAAACTTTTAAGGGTAAAGGTAGCAACATTGAGAAAATCCAGAGGGTGTGGAGGAGAACGGAGAGGGGTAGACAGTCGATGCTGGTGAGGACGACGAGGGAGTGGAAAGCACTGCGACAGGAGTTGGTGACTGTGAGGGGAGTTGGAAGGTTTAGGAAGGGACTAGAGGATTGGAACTGTGGGGATGGGGAGGAGTCTGCTCGCCACCAGGCGTTATATAGCATTTGGCTATAGAAGAATTTAATATGTTGGTTCTATAATTTCTTTGATTTTTTTCTTTTATTTTAATTGTAACTAATTTGTAATCGGTATGTTAATTAATTGTAATTTGTAGATTTTAAATTTGACTTGGTTAGTTAATAAATGCCCCAGATAGATAGTTTTATTTCTCTGTGGAGGTTAGTACACATCCAGTAGTAATATTTATTTATTTATTTTTGTACTCTATTGTAATTAATTTTCGTGTT
The DNA here is from genome assembly GCA_003012365.1 of Medauroidea extradentata. Classification (NCBI taxonomy): domain Eukaryota; kingdom Metazoa; phylum Arthropoda; class Insecta; order Phasmatodea; family Phasmatidae; genus Medauroidea; species Medauroidea extradentata. The sequence goes on from PNEQ01001408.1 coordinate 30,604, forward strand.
TAGTTTCAAGTTAGTTTAGTTCGTTACCGCAATTTTGGATGATTTGTTTTTATTTAATTTTTTACCGTCATCGCGATAATCTCCGACCCAAATAGCTTTTTCTGCTCGCGCGCGATGCTCTTAATGCGGCAATAATCGTGAGTGCGTGGGTGGAGATTAGGGCTTTTATCCTTGGCTGAGATGTCGACACAACAACTTCCTCTCGTAGGCTAATCGGAAGATAGCAGACGTCACCGTAAAACTATTTTGAATAGTTTTGAAAATGCCCAGCCCAGTAATTAGTTAGGGAAGTCAAGATATTAAAGAAGAAACCCTGCGGCTTCAATATTTTAATTAATTTTAGTGATCAAGATAGCATCGGTGCCACCAAGGGATGCCTTCTGTTAATAAAAGGTTGTAACAGAAATAATGACTTTAGCAGCCAGAACCTTAATCCATCTGTGTTAGTTGATCCTGCATGTACAGGATAAATTTTGATTAACATTTTTGGACATTAGAATTTGTAATTTTGCGATGGAATCGGTGATCGTTTCTGACGTATGTTTATCCTGTAGTTTCGGAATCTAATCTCAGTAATCTGGGAGAGGGATTCTAATTTGTGTACTAGTTGTCTAGTATATTGATGACGCCAGTTCTAGTTATTTTAAAAAGCATTCCTACTGCTCACGTAACAAACATGTTTTACAAACATTATTTTATTTTTAATTCTGGGCCAAAGAGATTTACTTTAGGTTAATTTGGATGTTCTAATAACTTCATTTTCTGGTCTCATTATGTCAGCATATACTAGATTTATTCTCTTACCAGTTTTCATAAATAAAATAATTAGTAAACCAAGTCATCATTCAACATCTAGTATACCTACAGAACTTTACTAATATTTTACATATTCTAGGCACTAACCCAAGGTATGCAGGGCAGTAGAGTTATCCCAACTGAGAGTATAAAACTTATTAGGCCTACCTATTATTATAATTATTATTGTCAAACTGAGGTAGGGCTTTCAAAGATATAAGTATATTATAAACAATTTACAATTTAAACTGAAGTCATGCAACAACTGATAAAAGCTACAACTTAGACGGAGCAATGAAACCACAAACCTGCAACATCCATACTTTTCTTGGCATCTTCCACCAACAACCTGTCAGCCGCCAGGACTTCATCTGTGAGCAGGCGGCCATAGTTGATTGAACCACTCGAGTCCAAGTAAGTGTGTATCGGTACTTGTGTAGCTTGCAGGTCCTCTGGCCTCGTAGGACGCACTTCACGTGTGATGGGGCGCGAAAGTGCATCCAGTTTACTCAGAAGCAATGGGTCTGTCACACCCACATTCTTTTTCATGCACTCATCAGTCATGGACGTGCTCAAAGTTTTCTTGAAGCTCTGCTTCCTTGCAACATTTGCAGATTCGGGTCGTTTTTCCTGTTCTGTTTTCTTTTCGGAACGTCGAGTTTGGGGGCTGCCTGTAACGTTGGGGCACTGTGCCTTCTTCAAATGTGCGCCTTCAGCAACCAACTGCTTCAGTTCAATTACTTTGTTGTTCACGTTTTTTATTAGATTATCCCTTGCATAATTTGCGGCGAACTGTAAAAAAATGCAATGAAAATAATTTCTATTTACATACTATGAACATTACATCCCAAATTAAGTTGTATACTAATGTGCCCCATGACAAAGCCGTCAAGCTGTGTGCAGAGGTATGGCCGACAGAAGTTTATTCAAAAACTGCTCAATGAATGCAAGCAATGTTTACCTAGGAATAATATTCAAACCATGTTACATGTGTATATACATCTTGCAGCCTCCAATTTACTTTACAAGCTTATTTTCTCTTTGCTAAAAATGGTCAAAATGAGATTGCTGGTGTCCTTTTTAAGCAACTGGTATAGAAATGTTTTTGAAGAATCATTATGAGGGCAAAGACATGTATAATAAACATTTACCATTAATATTACAACATACTATGCATTGTCCTTACCACTTTTGCACTTATGTGCCTCAAACTCTCCAAATACGTCTACACAGGCGGCCACTTCAAGGCCATGAGCTGTCATTTCTACAACTGTTACGATCATTTTTTAAATCCTAAACGAGAGTAGATATTTAAAGAAGGTTGCATAGTTTTGTTAAAAAATATTGTAGGCCAATAGAAGGCTTTTTCAAGGCAAAATACACCATGGTTTCAACTAAATGCAATTACGAAAATTCTCATTAATAAACTAATTAGCCAATACCAGTTTATATAGAAAAAATTATACTACATAGTAAAAACAATTTTTAACAAAACTGTGCAACAGGTTTTGATATCTGCTCTCGTCTAGGAATAAAAACAACTATCATGAAAGCAGTAGAAATGACTAATAATGGCCTTTATGTTTGTATACTGGCACTCGTGAATATAGTTATCTGAACACTTAAACAGATTTGAAATCCCTTTAAGTATGTTCAACCACCACCAATAGACAGCTGATAGTATCAGCAGTGAAACATAAAAAGTAGCTAGTCTTATCACAGATGTCTTGGTAAATTAACCCTCTGTTTACCAGTTGAAGTACACATGTGAAAACAACATGCTTCCTTAAACTCCACGCCCTTAATGAACGAAGTACCTTAGAAGACTGCCTTGGGTTCTTCCCTTCCTCACATTCTTTTGTTGCTTGCCAACCTCTACTCTGCCCTGAATCTTATTGTCAACCTCCACCTGTTCTACTACTGTGCGTATCCCTCCAGTAACTCCGCTTAATCCAGATTGACATACTATTACTATATGCTGATCACCTTTACTCTTTACCGTACCAGCTTCTACATACCGGTACTTGCTTCTTACCCTCAACCATTGCCTTTACCCCTAAGTTACGGTACTAACTTCTCTAACTCCTGAAGTCTGCCGCTCTACTCACTTCTACTTCTGCCTCTCCTCTGCCTTTCCTATCTTAATTCCTTCTGCAATTCAGCTTCAGCACAAACAATTATCTTCCGGTCAGCCATACTTAGTTTATTTTTATTCATAGAGAAAAGAAAAAGATGGACATTGCCATAGACATCAGACACTTTAAAGTAATGAAAAAAAAAATTATATCACATTATCATAAATAACGGTCTATGAAGGTGTCTTGACACCGAGAAATAAAACGTGAGACTCCTTTTTTGTCACAGCACTAGTAGTCATTTAGTGGAAGATTAGTCTTGTTTTGTCTTTGGCTTAGTAAAATTTCACAGCTTGAAATGTGTTATCGGAATTGCCTGTATTCAGCAGACGACTTATATAAACAGTTCCACACACATGCCAATGCATTTATGTATAAGAAACACATACCAGCTTACCATATTAATATCATTTTATATAAATAATTGCAAAAATTGTAACATCACCATATATAAACAAGGCAAATCTTCCACTAAATTACTACCAGTGTTTGGCGACAAAAAGAGAGTCACTTTCTTTTGCTGGAGAGCATATACAGTGTCAAGACCTCTTCCTCTTAAGACAGTCGTAAAAATATTGCTCACCAAAAATAGCTATTTCCAAACTCACAAGAAATCGACTGGATTTATTTACTTGGACATACTCCATTGCGAAATAAATGACTGTTAAAAGAAAACTAAAAATAATACAAGAAAACATAAATAAGCAGAGTATGCTTTAGTCATCAGGATACATACACAACATGAAATTCCAAAACTGGGATCTGGTCAGATAAAAACAATGAACAAACAGAAAATAAAAGAAATAACAAGAATATAAAAAAATAGCTAAGTTGACATGTGACACAACGATGAGACGAGACAAAAACACAAACAGAAATACAACAAAACAAACGATGAGACTAAACAAAACACAAATATGTCGGACACAAACAGAAAAAACAACAAACGACACAAATGATGAGACGAAACAAAACACAGTAGTTTTCCAAACAGTCAGTATAAACAACGTTTCGGGAACTGAAATCTGTTCCCGTCATCAGGTAGACACACAGGGTTCAGGAACACGAGTGCGACTGATGAGGAGACTGGAAAAACCATGGGTTTATATAGGGTAAAGCCCCTTATCGTGCTCAGCCAATGGGAGCCGAGCTGTCTCCTGATTGGTCGCGCAGCATGTGTTGGCTCTGATTGGTTGTGGTGGGTTGAGTGTTTGTTTTTACTTTGTGCTGTAAATTTGTTTCTCTTTTAATCAATGGGATCCACATATTTTTTAATTCAATGCTCTGTTGACTGAAAATATTGTTATTGCTAATAATAAAGGCTGATTCTTTTATTTTTCTTTTAATTTTGTCAGTTTCCTGTGTAAGTGGTTTAGAGTCTTCCCAAAGGATTTTGTGGCTATTTTCCATGCATGTTCGGCCAGTCTGGATTTTTGAGTTTCGCCTTTTTTGCAATTGTTTTTATGTTCTTTTATACGGGTTGATAGAGCTCTGCCAGTTTCACCAATGTACATATGGCCGCATTCACAGGGTATCTGATACACACAGTTGTGTGTTTGTAGTTCGTCTGTGGCTGGTTTCACCCTGGTAACCATACAAGAAATCACTTCAACTCTAAAAGAATTTGTATTGTATAATGTGAAGTTAATCAGCAGGAAGTGGACAAATCTTGCTAACTGGTCGCACACACTCTCCGTGTGGTGTTCTCAAATTAACCACATTTACAACACCGTCCTCGCCTGGGTTCACTGCAGATACTCTTACCATCTTTCACTTGAGCGGTGGCAGCATGGCGTCCTTCAGCAGTACTAACTGGTTGATGTAGGTGCCAGTGACCTGACGGGTCCATTTGGTTCCCTTCGGGAGATTATGCAGATACTCCACGCTCTCATCTCTTCCAAATTGCCCGGTGCAACTGTGTGATCATTTGCCAACGATTGAGGCGTTTCAATGGGATATCACATAGATCTTGGTCTGGTACAGTCACCAATGGCTCACCTACCAGAAAGTGGCCTGGTGTTACGTCATATTCCTGAGGGTCTGTTGAGAGGGTACATACAGGTCGTGAATTCAATACTGCTGATATCTATGCAAACAACGTTGAAAGCTCTCCAGAGGTCAGTAATTGAGTACCTACAACTCTATACAGGTGCTGCTTGACACTATTGATCGCAGCTTCCCACAAACCTCCGAAGTTGGGACTTGCTGGAGGGTTGAAATGCCATCTTGACCCTCCCTGAACTACCTTGTTTGAAATTTCTTTCTCATTCTCCTTTCAAAACAATAGTGCATATCTAGTTCCTTGAGTCTATTATGAGCTCCTACAAAGTTTGTACCATTGTCAGAGTATACATCAGCAGGCATCCCTCTTAGCGACATAAATTGCTTCAATACGGCCAAAAATGCTGAGGTTGACAGATCCATTACAAGCTCCAGGTCCACTGCCTTGATAGTCATACACACTAATAGGAACATGTACACCTTGATGGTTGCCTTCTTCCTATTTCGCAAGGCCTGGAATGGTCCTCCAAAATCCAATCCAACAGACCTGCGCAAACCGTGCTTTCTGTAGTATGCCCTTTAGTAGTGAGTGAGCTACTGGCCTAGCTTTCAAACAACGCATACTTTTGTGGATCAGATGTTGTACCACAGAGCATGCTGACATTATCCAATACTTTCTACGAACAAGGTACAACGCTGTAGAAGGTCCTGGACGTAAATTGCTGAATTGATAATAGACTAAAACGAGTTTAGACAAATAACTCTGCCTTGGCAGCAACATAGGATGTTTTGCTGTCTCTGGGAAAGATGACCAGTGCAATCTTCCACCCACACTTATGACTCCATTTGAATCAAGGAATGGTATCAATGACTAAGCATATTTGGGACACCTGCTTCCCATCTGAAGTGCTAACAGTTCTTCCTTAAAGCTATGGGACTGCATCTGTTTTACCAATGTCACAATAGCACTGTTCAACTCCTCTGTTGACAGGACTTTGGCTTCAACATGTTCAGTCTTCTTGAGTATCGCCTTTGCACGTAACACACATGCCATTATGTGTGTTAGTTTGACTAATGAAGATGAATTGTGCATAAAGCCTAATGGATCTTCAGAGGTAGCTGAGTCAGGTCTGGGTGTTACAAGAACAGCTGTGACAGGTGACTTCAGCTCTGGCAGACTCTCCTTGGTATGATGACAGTCAGTTGGTGAGTGGTCCTGTGAAAGTTTCAGCCAAAGTGAGCCGGTAAACCAGCATGAATGCACAAGTTTCTCTGGAAGAGCACCACGGGATGCCACATCTGCCGGATTCCATTCGGATGGGACATGTTTCCATGAGCTGTAGAGAACAATGGTCTGGATCTCTGCTACCCCGTTGGTTACAAATGTCTTCAACAGATGTGGTGACATCTGTAACCAAGCTAGTACAACGCTCACATCTGTCCAAGTATGGACCTCAAATGCCTTAATCTTACAGGAATATAGTCAGAGCCAAGTTTGGGTACAGTGATTGTCTTCGGTGGAGCTACTTCAGATTTTGAGGAAAGAAGGTTGATACAAATAAATCCACCTGTCAAATTACGGCTGCATTCTTGCATCACACAATCCGTGGAACTGTAGGCCTATATCTGCCTCTAGGACTGGCATAGGAATTCTAACACTGCTGAGGCTTGGAAGTGATTTCTTAAACTCTTTCCATTAGTTAAGTACATCATGATCCACAGACTCATCCCAACCAGTACCTCGAGCCCATAGTACTTGAAGTAGGATTTTGCTAACTGCGATCATTGGAGTTATCTATCCACACAGGTCATACAAGTGGGCGACGGTAGATAGAACTACTCACTTGGTGTTTGGCGCGTCAATTACTTGCACTCTATACACGAAGCAGTCTTGGGTGGGATCCCACCGCAGCCCCAATACCTTGACAGAATCACTAACGTCCAGGGTTATAGATAGTAGTACATTTCCCTTATCCATCAGTTCCTGATAGTTAGAGCACCATTTATGGAATTGAAATCCTCCAGAATTCAATAAACTAAAGAGCTGCTTCTTTAGCTCCTTGGCTTCAGTAATCGTAGTCGTTCCCACGACAACGTCATCAACAAAGACTTCCTGTTATAAAACCTGTGCCGCCAAGGGTATTGAACACCTTCATCAGTTACCAACTGCTGGACCGTACGTAGTGCTTGGTATGTTGAGGATGCTAATCCATATGTCACTATACATTGATACTTTCTGTCTTTCGGATCAATAACTATTTGCCTGTACATCTTACTGTACATACATCAGCTGTAAATGCCACACTTGAAGTTCTAAAATTCAATATACAGTAATAGCAAAAATGTCTTTCTGGAGTTTTGGACCCGACAGAAGAATGTCATTAAGAGATAGGCCATTGTCAGTCAATGCGCAGGAATCAAACACAACACTAACTTTAGACGAAACACTGTCTTCTTTCACAACAATCTGACGTATAATGATGTACATTGGTTGTTTATGTGGTGGTGTTCGCTCCAATTCACTGTATTCATTAGAATTCAAAGTGCCAATACATGTCATATGCCCCAACTGCTCATACTCTTCCATGAACTGTCGAAACTCGCTCAGTAACTTATATGACAAACGTAATTTTTGTTCCATATTACAAAGACGTCTTAAGTGCCACTTTGCTATAATCTCCTAAAGAAGAACAACATGTATCACTCTTAAAGGGAAGCTGCAAAATGTATCTTCCTGTATCATCTCGTGTGTCGGTACTTACAGTGACCTTCACACTGCTGATCTTCAGTGGGGATGAAGTGTTTCCCTGAAACCTCCTCGATGTCCCATAATTTCTGCACTGCACTGTCAAGACTCTCACTTGTATGCACCAGAAGGGACGTTGATTCTGAGCTAGACCCATTTTTCTAGCAAAGGACCTTGCCAGCAAGAACCCACCCGAAGGCCGTTTGAAAGGCATGCGGCTGTCCTGCAATTTGGCACCCATCATTACTTTTGCAACCACATCTGCAGACAGCAGCATGATGATTGCTCCTGGGGTAGCATATTGTGGGTCCGCTAATGTGAGATTCTCAAGATGTGCGAGTCATGAAGTGTCCACTTGTAACGAGGGCATATCTATCATCCTATCGAGGATTAATGCCCTAGTGGTTAGGTTAAGGTGCTCTGAAAAAAAAGACTCAATTTCGCACACCACCTCTCCTTAGGCGAATGTCCTATACTAGATATGTTGACCTTTGACCTAAATAGTTTTGGTCCCAAACGTTTTACACATATTTCTGTGATGAAAGATGATTGTGATGCTCCATCTAAAAGAGCCCTCACTTTTTGGAACTTACCTACACTGTCCATGACCTTGACTAAAGCTGTTAACGAGCAATACTGTTGATGTTTGCTTGTCGTGTTTGCCTTGAGCTGCACACATCACAACTGTATCAGCCTGACCACTGGCTGCACTAATATTTTCTGAGTTTAAAGTTATGTCAGTTTCACCTTTGTCATTTGCAATGTAGAGGATGGTGTGATGTAATTTCATGCAAAGTTGACATCTAAACTTCGAGCCATATTTCATCGCTATGTGACCACCCCTCAGGCAGTTAAAACACAACCGTTTTTCCAGACCATAACTTTTCCTTTCCCGAAGCGCAAATGACAAAAACGAAGGGCATTGTGTAAGTACATGTGATCCATCACACGTGTCACATTTTTGCTTGTCAGCAGATTTATCCCTCACTGACACTAGTGTGGTTTTTAGATGATTGGCAGACCCAGCAAATGTCCTCAGCTGATTGGACTCAATGGTGAAAGGCTTGTTACTAAGGCATGGCTTACTAAAATTTGGCTTGGGTGAGGTGGGAGCTAATAATTGTGCATGTTTTGCAGCAAATGACTTGCACTGTAAGAATTTCAACAGCTGAACATACTATGGGATTTCATCGTCCTGAGCTATTTCAAATGCCTGTCTTAAGGATGCATCAAGTTTCTCAAGTAAAATATTAAAGAGTAAAAAATTTAATTTGTAAACAGGAAAATCTAATGCGTTCCACTGAGCAAATAAATGCAGAGTACGAGACATCGCTATTGCTATCTATATAGGCAGAACATGCAGAATTTTTTGCACATGAATGGTAGCTTTCAACCGCACAATCTTGTATCTTATCTCCAACAAATCCCATAAGTTCTACATTGTAAATCTTATCAATAACTGGTATGTTACTTACAAGGTCCTGTGGTTCTCACTTTACGCAGCTCAGTAAGTAGTGTAGATATTGCACTTTACCCACACACTAGATTTGCCCAGCCATTGAATTAAATAATTTGGCAAATCCTGTCCCCTCTGCTCTATTTTAAGTGAACACAGGTAATAGTACTGTTGGCAGCACTAGAGGTAACATCCAATGTCTGGTTGTACTGTATTCACTGCCCGAGCTTGACACAATCAATTGTGATTATTATCTGTTGTATGTCTTTCGCAACTCCCGAAACTGTATAAGCTGTGAATTGTTGTTTCATTTCTTCTATATCTATATTTTGGTCTGGGGGGGTTCGCACACAATGTACAGAAATTAGCTAGTACATTGGTTCTCTTGCTTATCGCCTCATCTTCTACAATGATATCTTCAATTTTTGAAGCATCATCTTCTATCGCTTCACATCATTATCTCGCATTGTCTGCTTGCGACCTGAGGCAGTTAAATGGTACATGTTGTAACGATGAAGTAGCCACCGCCATGTTGACGAGTTTTACGTTTTAACTATGAAATGGACTGTACATATTGATGTTTCCTCACAGATGACTGTTACCAAAGTGTTGTCCTCTGTAAGGCAGGCCTAGTCTCTTTTCACTTACCAAGTCCGTAAGCCGATTTTACCTGAGTGGTTTCTAATGTGGATGTCTAGAAGTACTCTCTGCATTATCCGTTTTTTGTCATGCGCAATTACACTTGCCAAATACTGAAATCCAGAAAGTCTGGACCACACAATGATAAATACAAATAGTTATCTTCCAGTCAACCATACTTTGTTAATTTTTACTCATACAGAAAATAAAAAGATGAACATTGTCATAGACATGAGACACTTTAAAGTAAAAAAAAAAAACAGCTATATCCACGGTCTATGAAGAGAGGTCTTGACACTGAGGAATCAAATGTGACTCCCTATTTGTCGCAGGGTGTAGTAGTAGATTAATGGAAGATTTGTCTTGTTTTGTATTTGGCTTAGCTTAAAATGTGAAGTTGTTACCGGAATTGCGTGTATTGTATACAAAATAAAAAGGAAAAGTAATTTTATTGGAACTCATGTTTTTTCAACCCTAAAATTTAGTTTTATCAATCTTTTACATGTAGACACACATTGCAGCAATTCTAAAATTTTGTAGGAAATACAGATTTGGTTCAAATGTATCTACTAAAACAATAGTAAGCTAGGCCTATATAATTTTTTTTTTCAGACGATTTAGGTATATAAACAGTTCCACACATGCATTTGGACACAAAACATATATCTACTTTATCAGCTTACTGTATTAAGATAATTCTATATAAATAAGTGCGAAAATTGTAATCCTAAACGATGACAAATTACAGCCATAGAGTAAAAGGTCTGGACACTTGGGTACAAAATTGAACCCCTCATGTCTGATTGGTGCCATGCCACTCTGGTGGTGTTTTGACATTGCATAAATGGAACTTTGAGTAGCCAGTTCGTGTCGCAGCCACTAGGAGTACTGGTAGCACAACGTTATATTGCATTGTTTAAACACTTCATTGCTAGTGGTGCTTTCGGTCACTAATGGGTCAACTGAATAGCATCGGTATATAGACTAGTATCCAGACCTGTTATTCTAAGACTGACTGAAATCAAGCCTAAATTGCCGCCTTATAACATTGGCTGTTTCCGAATAGTGCCTTGAAGGATCCTTCGCACCCTCGCATCCTTGAAAAGTGCATCATGAAGGATGCGGCCATTTTTTATTTGTGTCCGAATTCTACCGAAGATCCAAGATGCACCCTTCCACACAACCTTGGCTCAAGGATGCGAGGCAAGAATCCTTACGCCCTTGTGACAGTCATTTGTTTGAATTGGGAATTCGAAGGTACGTTTATACACAAATGCACCCTTGCCGCAAAGGATACATTGCTGTGAAGGCTGCGAGGATTCAAGGATCCGAGGATTAATCCTATGAATTCGGAAACAGCCAACTTTATTTTCACCATAGTCTACATCTGATCCACAACAGCATTGTTTCCAATAGTAAGGCGTTGCCTGTGATTTAATTTGTGCAGTTTTCAACTTCATATGATAGTATATTTTTAATAAAGGTATGAGATACCTTTTATGCACACCTTTTTTTCAACTACACATAATAAACCTAACAATCATAAAATAAGCAGCTATATTATGTACCTTGGCATTCACACATTGTATCAGTTGGAACACGTAAACTGACTACAATAGTTTAATCTAGTTTACTTATAGCACAATTCAAGTAATTTAGCCAACCATTAAAATATTAGCATGGTACCCTAAAATAACTCACCTCTCCTCCATGGCCATCAAATACAGCGTACAAAGAAACCCCAGTATTATTTATATCTTCCTGAACAACAAAGCGATCTTCCATTCGCGGGCGTCTGCCCTGGACAGCATAGGCAGCAATGTTGCCCTCTTTGATTTCCCAGCTAAGGTTTTCTCCGCTAGATACAGATCCATTGACGAAGTATTGTAGGCGCTGGACTTTCGAAGTTGACCGTCCGATTGTATACTGTAGCCTACCGAGCAAATTGCGACTCCATACATCAACAGCCTGGAGGTAAAAAATAATAACAAAGAACACAGCACTAATAATTAATACTTCTGGCTTAAAAACGTAGATTCTAAGCAACCGCCACATATAATTGATGGGTGCTGGATTTAATGGCACCCCCACTACAAATTTTGAAATTAATTTCATGTGCGAAATGTACGTTTGATAAATAACACGATCTTCCAACTCGTCTTCCATCTTTAAAACTTAAAAATAAAACACATCTTACCAACTTAACATTACCGTAGATAGCAAAATTACTTAGTTGTCCTAAACAAAACATTTCCCAATTAATCATGGGACTATAAATACAAATCCGGGTTTATTTTTTTCGTTTATTCTCAAAATGTATTTTTAGAAAGTTTCTCATTGCGTAAATTATTGAAAAAAACGGTAACTATAAAGAATGTTATAGTTTACTTCTATGTCAATTTAAATAGAAAAAATGTAGTCAAAAAATAATAACGACATACGCCCTAGAAGAGTTTCATTACATTCAATTGGTAGAAATCCGGGGTAAGGTTAATTCAACTACAGGTTAGGAAAATTAAACGAATTTCTTATGGACGAGTTACACGATGGTTAAAATTCCGCCCCCAATATACGGCTTGGCCCAGAGCATTCGCACATTGAATCATGGGTAGAATCAGCTGTCAAAGTACAAACAATTGCGACAGACTGCTGCGTTTGAATGGGCGGACGATATATTTTCTTTAAATAGTCAGAAAATAACTTATATAAATCGTGGATTCGGTGGTGTTTGATAAGTCTCAGACCAAATAATGTTCATAGAGCCTTGTTTGTCTGTATAAATGTAGACGATCTGTTAGTTGGAGAGTTGAGACGATGGCTCATGTACTGTGGCTTGCTATGGGAGGGTAGCAAAACCGAATTTTTAAAAAGAACAAATACAAAAAAAATATGTGTGCATGTATGTGATATTAAAACAATAACTACAGTACCTATTTCATCTAGGCAAAGCTGCTGTGGAATATTAGGGCCTGCTGAAATCGTGGACAATAGTTAGAATATTTAAAATGTTGGAACTTTCAGTGGTTGTGAGTGGTCAATGTTATTTGTCAGGTTTTGTAGGGCTAAGTAGTTTTTTTATTTCATTTCTTTCATCTTGCAGACTATTTGGGTGTATCTTTATTTTTCACATAGTTTATCAAAATTAATAATGCCCTACTTTATACCTTCCGAGTCGAAATTCGGAATTACGAGTGCACTTTTTTTAATGCTTGTCTTCTAAGAAAGTCGAATGGGTTAAAGTTAGCTACTGTAACTTTATTGCAGTGTTCACAGACACTATCCTGAAAGGGAATGGTCAAAAAGTGAATGCTTTAGTTATAGGCCCAAACATTTTAGCAGCCGTCTGGGGCTTTGATCTAGTCCTCGGCTCAAATTATGGATAGCGACCACGAGTGACTAGACTCTTTACAGGGATATTCGGAGTAAAACGAAATAATATCCTTCATATATTTCTATTAGCGATACCTAAACTCGCTATTGCAAGTACCGTACATGCATTTTTGTACTATTTATACAATGTTAACCAGTCCAAGTAACACTATTCATATGGC
>PNEQ01001409.1:0-16818 GCA_003012365.1 Medauroidea extradentata
AGAGATTATATGAAGTTCTGTGAGAATCCTGTTGTTGTTGAGGCTGTCAAGCAGTTTGATCGGAAACAACACAAACTGGACAGTTTCCTTGTTGATCTCATTTATGATCTTAAAATGGACAGTTCAGGTCTACTTACTTTCTTCCAGAAAATACTGATAATGTTTCATGGAAATGCTGCTGTTGAAAGAGGATTTTCTGTAAATAAGGAGTGTTTGGTGGAACACATGACAGAAGACTCCCTTGTAGCACATAGGTCCGTTTATGGAGCAGTTTCTTCAGTGGGAAATGTATCAGATGTGGTTATATCAAAAGGTATGATTCACGCTGTCAGAAATTCTTCAGCACGACGAAAGGAAGCACTATCCAAGATGGCAGAAGAAAAGGATAAAAATGAAAGGACAAAGAAAAGAAGATACGAAGAGATAAGAGAATTGCAATTTGCCAAGAGAAAAATGCTTGAACAACAAAAGGAAGAGCTAAAGTTGCTGGATAACAAAATTTCAGCTCTTAGCAAAAAATCGCAGCAGTTGTAAATTTACTTGTAATAAATCACATTAGGCTATTATTATTTTAAGTGCAGTGTTTGAAACTTTTGTAGTGTAGTTGAGCAAAAAACAGATGTATGCATCCTGTTTAAGAAAAATCAAGTTTTTGAATTGTAGTGTTGTTTCGAATGTTTTTTTAACTGCCTTAGATGTGAGAACTGTGAAGAAAAATAAAAAATAAATATAAGGTACATGTAATGCATTTAAAATTCATATATCGTGTAATAATAAAATACGTATATTTTGTGTGTTATTTTGATAGATCTATTTCAATTGTTAAAATACATTTTTGTCTACTGTAAAACTTTACAAGGATATGTAAGCCTACATAGGAAAGTTATGATGCTGTACAGGCATTTGAATGGGTCACAAAAGGTCACTAAAATTTGTGAAAGGAGGTCTCTGAAAGTCACTAAATTGAATTTTATGATACCCTGCGGGTACCAAAAAAAGTCACTAAAATTTTTGGAAAAGGTCACTAAAGGTCACTAAAATGAATCTTGAGAAGCCAGTAGACACCCTGTACTACTACATTTTATAAGAACCATAAAAGATTCAATTTGAAAAATTTGATGAAAATCTGCAGAGAAATACGTTGATTGCATTTTAGAAGGCTGCTATGAACTGCATTTTTCTTGGTGAATGCATTTGACTCAATATAAGATACCACCACTCTACAACGTCCACACTAGTCATTAACTGATGACTCTGCCCTTGTTTTCACATACATCAGCTGCATGCCCACAGTGCAGGTAACATTCTACACATTTATTTTATCTTTCTTTAATGAATATTGTCATGCAATAACTTATATCACATGTCATTTTTTTTATCTTAGATATTTGTTCCACAATTTACTAAAATTGAGTTAATGTGCATAAATCACTATATTAAAATTTTAATATAATTTTTATTGCAGAATTAGGATATAACATTTTTTTCTGTGAAATACTGTACGTTATACAATGAAACACAAACTGACACAACTATCAAAAAGAACTCGTGCGGGATGCACCGAAGAAAAGTGTGCGCATGTGCAAAATTGTGGAATTTACATGCATAGGGTTATCACACGTCCAGAAAATCCCAGACGACCTATATTTTAACCTTTTCTCTGGGAGTAAGCAAGGAATATTTGAATAATCATAAATGTCTCACATTAATGTTTCACTAGCCTAGGCCAATGCAGTAGTGTTTGATCAATAATATACATTTCATATGTTAACCTTTATAAGCATGTGTGTTTTTCTGTTTCTGCTATAAAAGTCTAAGGCAGTGACCTTTATTGGCTTTCGAAACACATTTCACAAAAATGTAACCAAATAATGTGGATGATAAGAATTTTGTGATGTGTTAGACTGCTCGCCCAGAGATATTAGGCTTACTTGAGGATGAGGACATAACATATTTACTCGCACAATTTGTGCAACTTTTATTCTTAAATTTTAACTGAAAAAATCAGGTTGCACAACATGTGTGTGAATTTAAAAAAAAATTTCAGTGAGGTCATGTTTGGAGGAAAAAATAAAGTTTCTAAAATGATCAGAAAAGAACAGTACTACTTAAAAAAATACGTTAAATCTTTTTACCAATAACAACTATACACATATCATCCCGAAGTCGTAGAGTCTTATGGGACAACACTGACTTTCCACATGCCACTGTGCTGTGATAACTGACAAGAAAGCACCTGCACCATTCCTGCGTGAGTGGCTTGTGTTCTGATGTCACACTTTCTCTTCCAGGACTGTTTACATGCAGCGTTTACAGAAGTAACACGAAAAAACTTTCTACAATAATATGAGAAAAAAAAACTTTGGGCGGTACTATGAAAAATAAAGAAACACAGTGCACAGTTGTACGAAAAATAAATGAAAACGTAATACACGATCAACATTTTCTGGTCTACACTGTCAACTCTAATTCTTCAGATGAAAGATCATCAACTTCTTCACTATCTCTTGGAATTTTCCTCATTGTCAATGTTGGCGACATGACATCCTTAGAAAGCATTTCATCTTCAGTGCCATTGTGCTTGTTTGAAATGCCAGTTTTTTTTTTCTAAGCTCTTTGTGATAGCTTCAGAAATTCTATTCCAGCTGTCCCTGATCCAGGTGCAAACTCACGGACTGCTGAATTAGGTGTTAGCGTGTGGTTTCCCTAAGCCATGTATCCTGTGTATATTTGCCGTAGGTGGTCTTTGTATGGTTTGTTTACAATCACTTCTACCGGATCTAACAAACCAGTCAGTCCGTCAGAAATCACAGGCATGTTTGTCTTGTTTTAGACTCCTTTAGTCAGATGACCTGTAAAGTTCCAATACCAACAAGCCCAATGTCAAAAGAACACAGTCTGTTACACCAAACCCTTTTCAGCCAGTCCGTCATTAATTTGCTGTCCATCCAATCTTTTAGGTGAACATGCACATGAATTTCCTTAAAAAAATTGCATTTATGGATGGTTTTCCTCTTAAAAATTACGTAATGTGGGAGCTTCCTTCCATCAGCTGTTTTGGCTAGCATAACTGTAAAGCGTTGGTTTTCTGAGCCGTAAGTTCTTATCAACTTGCTACAAGTTCCCTTTCCTTCAACCGTTGTCCAACTAGGCATTTCAAAACAGAAAGGCTTTTGATCCGTGTTGCCAATTTGCGACAGGAGGTATGAGTTTGTTTCCCTGATGTGTATTGCAAACTGGTGAAACTTCTGTACTTGTTCTGTGTGGTCTTTTCGCAATTATAGAAACAATGACGTCTGCCTTCAGATTTAAAGTCCTTTATGCCTCATAAATCACACCAACCATTCTCGACTGGCCTTGAACTGACTGGCAGTAACATTTTCATTTCACGCAATATTGCATGCATGGAACTGACACATTTCTTTTGACAGTGCGTATCAATTTTTCCTGCATTCTTGGACAAACTGTGACAAATGTTCTTCAATGTTGAGAAATTTCTCATGTTTGGGACTCCTAAAAGCATGTGTGCTTGTTGAAGTGTTCTCACGTTCACGTTTCGGTTTCCACCAATATCTTATGTGGCTTTCACTAACAGAAAATTGGCGAGCAGAAACGTGATTCCAGTGTTCTTCTGCAGATTATATTGCTTTTAGCTTAAAGCCAGCCTTGTAGTTACTGTAACCTCTCATTGTTACCTAACAAGACACTAGTCAACGCTCTGTGGTTATACACACTGGTCTGGCAAGCCTATACGGGCAACACACAAAACAAAGATACGGAATAACAAAGAGTAGGTAGCATGCTAGTGGGTGTGTAAGAGGTGTGGCACAACATGACAAATGAACCCGAGAGTGAGTCTGACAGTTTCCGAACTTCCACACAGCTGATACGCACAGCGACCTTTATCCTTCCCTCCCTCTCCACATGCTAACATGCTTTTGACCAGGCCCTGTCTGCAGGCATGTCTAAAAACAGCTTGTGTATAAAAACAGTGCATGTATTGCAACAAGTAGGCAGCGGAACCAAGTCATTGCATGCACATGTTCATCTCCTGCCGTACGAAAAAGTGATAGCGCAAATAATGCTAATTTTTTTTAAATTCATGAAATTACTAAGTTAGGGTGCACAACTTATGTACATAATTACGGTAATGAATAGTTATCTGCCAGCTGACATATTTAATGTATTAGTATTTGTGAATAGTTCTAATTAAATTTACACTCTGAACTACAGACTAAATTCTGTTCAGGAGCTCAAGATGCGTGAATTTTCATTGGTCTGCAAGTCTTATGATTAAGCTAAAAAATGTGAGTACAGTTAAGGATGTCTTACATTTCATTAAAAGCAGCTGGTAACCCTTAACTTTAACCTACAAACACTTCTAAATATTTAGTATTATCCAAGATTTATTGTGATCTTTCCAACATTTAGAATCATAACAGCCATCTTTCAGGTTTGGATACACAATCTGTTTTCACAACGCCACATTTAAATTCATTACTCAAATCTGATATGACGTTGGCAAGGGTTTTAATAACACTCCCATTAGCCATAGACAAACTTCAGCAGAAAGGAACAAAATATGAATAAATATTTCATTACTGTCAAAATTTTGTCACAATATTTACAGACGTGCATAGGCTGTGACAAATAATTAGGTACTTAAAAACTGGTAAAATTAGTTTGTAAACTACAAATACGGCCTCCCAAGTCAGAATCCATACAAACTTTACACCACAATAATGTGTAAATATAAATTATAACAAAAAAATACACATACGTACCATGCTTGTTCTACTGGATCTTTACACGCCCTATGTATTGATTATATGGAGAACCAAGATAATAGTGACCATTATAAATTTCAATGTCACTGATCGATTTCAGGGTTTCATCAAGGCAATGCAAGCTGGCTTTGATATCACCATTAGAGCTTATTTCCAACACAGTCACTCTTGTGGAAGTAAGAGGTGCAATACTTTCAAAATGTCCAACCTGCATACATGGGAAACAAAACCAATCAAAATTATATTTCTGCTGCATTTCCCAATTATTGTAAATCTAATTTAAAGTACTAAAAATTAACTCAAGACAATAGTTCCACTTCAAGCAAAATTGAAACCTTTAATCAAAAAGAAATAAATACATATCCCTATTTAAGTAATCAAGTCCATTAAAAAATACATATGAACTACTCAACCATGACAACTAGTCCTGCGGAAAAAATGCAAACTCGTGCTGCGTTGTCTTTGATGACCATGCGTAAATGGTGTGGAGCATCACAGTACCGGTCAAAATACTGTGGCACAGGCAGCTGGCTTGGTTTTCGACGTGCTACATTTCCACTGACTGTGTGCCATGAACTCATGTCAGACACAGTACATTTCCCCTCCCTGTGATGTCTCTATTACTAGCGCCACGCTTCTTCCCCTCACTGGAGGACTTTTGCCGTGGTCGAGTATTACTGTAATTATTATGGACAAAAGTTTACATAGTTCACAATCACCATGGGACCTAAATATATTTTTTTTGGCTACAGATTCACCTTACACCAAACAATTTGTAATTCAGCTTCACTTCATTTCTTTGAGAACTTCCAAAATTGTCAGTTAATTAGTATGGGTGTATTTCAGAGTCGTTACTTCCTAAGATGACCACGTTACACATTTAGAACAATATGGTACAGGAATGTTTCATGGGGACAAAAACTCAACAACTTCCCCCTTTAAGAACTGGCACAAATTTTTATTCAATGTTGTCAGATAGGTACTACACATGTAGTTAATACAATTTAACTAAGTTACCTTGTCTTTGATTTTTGTGTAAGTTGACCATGGCATCAGTTCTTGTTAAATCCCCGAGATTATAGGTGATTCGGGATAATGTGAACTGTTATTAATAATCCATAAGTTCATAATGATAGCACAATGTAATTTTATACACGCTAACATAAAAGTGACGTGTCCCATTCTCTTGCAGTTATCAATAGAAAAATAAAATACTTAAATTGAGGAACTTTTAACTACTCTTTTAAGAATCAATGTTGTTCAACCACACCTAGTGATTTTGTGTTCTTAATGTACTTACGAAATTTTCTCCTTGTTTCAGTGTGTTTGAGGTCAATTACACAGAATTAAATTTTCTTTACGAACTGTTTTAAATTACAATATTTTTCTATAAGATAATTCAAAAGTCCATCACAATCACTGGTATAGTGCAGCAAGTTAAATATGAACCTTGTATGTAATCGCTGTGCGCATGTTGGCCCTCCCATTTTCATCCCTCCAGAGCTCAAGGGGGAATGAGTGACCACGCCGATACCTCCCCTCAAAGTCAAGGTAACGGAATGTCAGCCTGAACGTAGGGCCCCATAAACACTAGGTATACTCATCCGCAGCTAGCCCAGGCGAACACACTACTCATGCGCACAAGAAACTTTTAAACAAAACTCGTCATCACTCGAAAACTATTCACTCAAACTACTTCAAAAAATTTTACAGTATAATTATAGATTATCCTGCCAATGATGGTATCAGTTAATTTTTCTTACATAGGAAATATAATTGTTTAAAAAATACTTCAAAAATTACCTGTTAACTGTTCACAGAAAATTGCAGGGCAAACTGTTGTAGGTGACCAACTTTTTTGTTACTAGAGATAGATGGTGGAGTACCAGCAGACGGAAGAAAGAGAAAATTCAGAATTTAATTTTCATACCCCATTTGAAGAGTTCCGCGATATGCTGTTATTTTTTCAGCAGGTAATACACAGAACATTTTCATCGCCGCGGCACACACTTTGTAATAAGCATGCACTGCAGATCAGATTCCAGATTCTTCCGACTCTCTCTTATCATCGCTTATTGTCGTCAGCCAGACGAGTGTAATGTACACTTCCCAAACATTCAATCAAGTTACAGTGCTTATTTTCCTGTCTTAGTCGTGTATAGAATAGTGGTTTAGTGGCTTTGTCTTGCTTACATATGTTTAAAATTTACAATGGTTTGATGTCCGGCACCAAATTGGCTGCAGGCTTTTGTTATTCCCGTCTGACAATACATGAAAAGCTATTTGATTGCAAAATTGCAGATGTGTTACTAAAAGTGAGTATTTTTTTTAACTCAGTACTTTCCGTATTTTTATTTTATATATACTTTTCGGATACATAATTTATTGTGTAGGTTGTCATCAATCTCCCAAAAAAAAAAAAAAAAAAAAAAATTGATATTACAAGTTGCATATGGCCTATGCAGGCCTACGATTTTGGTGAAACAGGGGCACAAAAACTCAAATTCTTAATGGGGATAAAACGTAGTAATTGCTGTTCTAGTTTTCATCTTTAAGGAAGAGTTTATTGAAAAATTTTAAAGTTTTATAGTTTTTTATTTATACGTGGGTGGTTTGTTTTACCGACATACATTGCAACTATTTTTTACTGCAATGAAAAATTTTTTGCTTCCATAGTTTTGTGTATTTTATAATAGCATGTTCAAGTCCAAATTTGAATAGTTTCATGCAAGAAAGGAAAAACAATCAACTTACCGGAAAAAAAAAAATTCCTCCTGAAGGACAATGCCATTGACTATGACTCAACGAGCATAAAACCTGATTAAGTTCTTATATTGTTAATTTTTTTCAAAAATAGCAATTTCTTTATTTTAAATTTACTATATTTTTATTATGAAAAAAAAAAAAAAAAATGGCAATGCTGTTTGTAAACATATATTTTTATAGCTTGTGACGCTGTTCTTCAGAGTGCTTTTCGTCATTTCAGCAAGTTGGTTTTCCTTTATTGCATAAAACTATTTTATGCAAGTTTCAACTCAAATATGCTATAATACAAAAACTATGAAAACTAAAAAATTTTCATTACTGCAAAAAATAATTACAATATATGACTACAAAACAAACAAAATTTCTTAAAAAATAAAACAATTACTAAAACAATTAAAATTTCCAATGAGCCACACTCTTAAGGCTTGGTTTCAGTCGCCATATTGAATGCTATTATTTTTCACTTTTTTTTCTTTTAATTCTAAGAAGAAATTGTAACATATGTGATTACACTTAAAATTGTATTTACATTTCGCTACAGTTCAGACCTTGCGATTTAGCTGTTAACTTATAATTACGCCACAATGTATGTGGAAATTTTTTTTATATTCATAATTTAACCGACAAGTTGCGACCTAACTATACATTACTAGCTCTATTGCCATGCTTGTATTGTAGCTGAAGGTAAATATAATTTGCGGTATAGTCGCCGATTAAACATTTTTCTCCTCAGAATTCCAGAAAAGTGAAAAATAATAAAATTAAATATGGCGACTGAAACAGTCGCGATGGTCTCCATCTTGGATAGTAAAGTTTTGCATTCATAAAATGATCTTAAATTACGTATTGTACTAAAATGACTTATTACGTATTATATTGTACTTAAATAGACATCATGTAAAATTATTGTATGCTGACCAGTAGATTGTTTAAGGATTGCCCCTGTTTAAAGAATTAGTAAGGAGACTGTAATGTACCCTCCCCTTCCGTATTTGCACTCCTGTTGTGAAATGATTAAGTAAAGTATTTAAAGATTAACTTAAGGCCTACAGTTGAGTCTGTTGCCTGAAAAACCTAACCGCATCTTGAGTAATCTGATTTTTTAATGTGAAGGGTTTTACAGAAATAGCAGAAAATTTTTACAATGTAATAATGCAAACTTTGTAGCAAAGAAAATTGTAGATTAAGTGCAACATATATTCTAAATTGCTGGAATTTAAAACAATTGCTAAACACTTTTTTTTTACTCTCAGATCATACGGTGCAGCAGAATTGGATAGAACTGCAAAGAAACTATGTAAATTACATGGCACTTCTTCCACAAAAGAAAGAAATATGTAAATTTTGTGTCTATTTTCAAAACTTATTCCTGTTACCGATAATAGTCTTGAGGATCTTGCAGGCAACAATGAAACACATAAATAAAATTGAATCAACCATTGTAGAAAATAAATAAAACCCATTCATACATTAACTTTTTCAAAATGAATTCACGTACCTTTCAATCAAATTTATCATCAGTATGTAACATTACCATTCGGAGTATCTATAAAACAAATAAAGATAAGATTCAGAAGAAAAAATATTGCAAGCATGTGTGTTTTAAATATATAGTGTTTTTAAACATTTTCGACACTGTAACGTTTCGACACTCCACGATTCAATTATTTAACTAATTAAAGTGCTTAAGTAAATAGATATTACTTATGATCTCTGTAAATTGTGTTGCTAGTCCTCAATATAATGTTGAGAAAAAATTTTGTGAATCATTGCCTATGAAATAAGAATTTAATCTAATATACAGTTAACGCATAAAATATAAAAATGCATTCTAAAGGAGAAAAAAGTTAATTGTTTATCTAGCTCTGCCTATTATGTGTAAGATGTTTTAGGGAAACCTTTTTTATGTCATAATTTTTAGGAAAGAATATTTCCATATGTTGATCATTAGCAATTTTTGCTACTCTTGGTTTCAGTAAAAACATTTTAAAAAATTACAGATGTTTTTCTGTATTAAAAGAAAAAAATTGTATTTGCAGCATAAAACTACTTATTGTAGATAAAAAAAAGTATGCATGCAAAGAACAGTTTTCAATTATTTGACCTTATATAAGTCTCAAGAAATTATTATAAATATCAGACATTTTGTGTGTGTAATTGGCCTCTCATTAGTAAAGAAACTTACGTTAATGGTTAAGATGTAGCTCATTGAATTCTATACTATATAGCAAAATATGTATATTGTTAGCATTAGTAATACATTGAATACAAAATCACAGAAAAAACATTACAATAATAACAACTTATATTTGTTGAGTAACATAAGAAGGGTCCTAGCTTTGTTTTACAGTTTTAAACATTGTCACACATTGTACTGTTTCAAATGGAAGTTTACCATGTTATGCCCTACCATTGTCTTAGTTTACATTTGTTACTGTACAGAACACTGACTCCCTGTCCGTTAAAAATTTTAATATGTTGGTGTAGTGTAACGAACTGTGCTATTGGTTGTAGTGTCTTTGTAAACAAAGTAGATTTTCTGTACAGTTAATTTCATGTAGGGAATTTCAATTAAACATGTTAAAATACGTAAATGGTACAGTAAAAAAAGTTAACATCTACTTTCGACCTCAGTTTAATATACTTTTCATGTAGATAAACATGTCATGCATTTTATATTGATGGTAAATTCGTTCAGTGAAATCTATGTTAAATCCCTCACTAGTGCTAAAGGCCTAAATGTTGAGTGCTAACCAAAATCTCTTCACCTTTCCACTCCTCCCCATTTTTTTCATAAATTTTCCCATTTTCTCGCACATTAATATTTCAGAATGACATTGGTTTATTTGCAGTAGGAAAAAATGTAGACGATCACACACATAGTGTCAAATCACATTGCCATGCGAAAGATAATATTTTTATAGTAATTTTCCCTTTCTCCCTTCCTAAATCTCAGAAACATAGGCACATCTCTGCGATAGGTAATGAAAAATTCAAACCCTTTTCGAACTTTCAACGTAAGCAAAAATACTTTATATGATCACCCGTCGCAGCACTTACTGCTTCTAAAACATTGTATCTTAAACCATACGTCACTTTTTTTTCTTAAATGTGTCCTCAGTTCCGTGTGACTCAGGTCGAGACATGACGCGCTGGAGCGACTCTCACATGCTCGAGTCAAGCCAGTAATTGATACCCTTCAACTTCCCCTACCACCAGTCACGTGACACTAGTGTGCGCTCTGCCACGAACTGGGGTCTATATTGCATAATCTTCTCTCCAAACATGCACAATATTAGAATTTTATCATCACATCACCAATTAAACAGTTAATGAACCAGACATACTGTTCATCCATAGTATTTAGAAGATTTTACAAGAAACGTTCACTTTCAGGTTAGAGCAGAACACTGCCATAGAAAACATAGGGCCATACAATGAACACACACAGGCAAGACTCGCGAACGGCACATGGATAAACATGGGTTGAAATAGACCAGATTGTTGCCGAATGTTTCGAACAATTTTGTTACGAGGTTTATTTTTGGCACTTGAATATCAGGCTGGGAAAATGGAATTCCTGCATCGCTGAGCATCCTGCCCTCTTGCATATGGCATATTTATTTCCGCCTGCGTTGGCTGGTGCAAGTGCAGAGCAGTTTTATTTGCTTTGCATTGCAGTTTTATTTGCTTTGCATTGTGTAGGTACAGACGTTTGATGCTTATATTTAATTGGCCACCCAGTTTTGATTATTGCTGGAATCAATCACAATTTTGCATGTAGGGAATGTAGTGGATGAACCTCTAGATGGCTGGTTTTCCTCCATCTTCCTTTATTCCAGCACTGCTCTATACTCACTTCACTTTGTAGACCTTGTTATTAAGTGCTGACACATATTTTCACTCTTCACTGCACTTACATGTTCTGTTGTCATTTTACTGAAATATGAACATCAGCCAAAAAACTTTCTTGGCACACTACAAAAAGTCAGGAAACACAGAGGAAATGGTTAACACTAAGAAAATTCAATCCTTTGTTCATCTGCAGGAGCAGATCATTGAAGCCTGTTCACAGACCACGCCAGACACCATTTGCTGTGTTTTCCATGACTGGGTGACAAGGCTGTGCCATTGCATTGGACAGAATGGTGGACATTCTGAACACGTGTTGTAACTTCGTATTTTCCCTGTTGAATCACTTGTAAGGTTTTCATTCCAGAGTTTCTCAATGCATACAGGGTCTAGGCTTCTGGGTTAAAGAGCCTATCCGAAACGTCAGGAAGAAATGTGACATTGACGCAGCTACAACCCAGAAGCCTAGACCATGTAGACAACGGCAGTGAAAGCCTACGAACTTCTTTCTCAATGTATGTCAACACCAGAAATAATCTTGTACATGTGTTATAAGAAATGTCTGCAAAGCATTTTCTGATGATTGCAGAATAACGTATCTAAACTGAATATTATACAAAAGTAATTGGCCCATACCGCTCATCCTTGCTGATCTCTGTTGTATTTACATTGACTGTTGAAGCAATCTGACATTATCTTGTGCAATACAAGCTAATCATACAGTAGAAGCCCATTATAATGCTGGTCTTTGTTTTAAGACAATTTTGCAGTATAGCGGTTCCACTGCTGTAAAATTGCAAGATTTAAGGTTGTAGGGTAAGCTGATAGGTCTGCGAGGGAAACTAACCCTTCAAGATAACATCTTGGCTTGCTTCAGACCGAACAGACAACTTGCATGGCTGACATTCAAGATTAAACCAGGAACAGAAAAAGGAGTAGCAATTTAGCATACGCCGGCAGAACCTATGGTCTAACTTTAATTTTAATTCCATCTAACAATAATTAGCAACTACTCAATGTTATAAATTTGTGTACTACGTGCATACAAGGCCATTAGAGTGTAAGGTTACTGAAGAATTTTAACTGCTCTATGTTAACTTATTTAAGTTGGTAGACGTGAAATGTCCAGCAATATACAGTAGAACCCCGATTTTACATTCCCCTGAATTACACTTTCCCCTTAAATACACCATTTTTTCTGGTTCCCATTATTTTCCCTATGTTAACAATGTATTGTATTCCTGCCATTTACACTTCAGTTGATACTTGCTTCCCCTGATTTACACTTATTTTTTTTATGAAGCTATCAATATTTTCCCCTAAAATTTCAAAATAGATGTTGATATTGTTTAAAAAGGATGAAATTTTAATAGAGAAAAAACTGTAGACTATATTATGTATGTGTATTACAAGTTTTAAAAACAGAAGGGGTAATTTAATCAATGTTAGTAGTATACATTACACCTTTTCTTAATCTATGCTCAGAAGAATTTTGATGCTAAAATTTTTTTGTTAGAGGGTTATCATTTTACTTATAAAGACTTTTTGAGGTCACATATTTAATCTGTACTGCAATTATGAATTAACTTGTGAAATATTTTAATTAACAGATGTTTTGTTACAGTTTTTGTTGTTTCTCTCCATTTACACTTTCCCTTCATTTACACCATTTTTCATTTGTCCCGTAGAAAGTGTAATATAGGGGTTCTACTGTAACCAAATCTGTATTATATCAAGCTGCCGTATAACAGGCTTCTACTGAACTTATAATTTTTTTTCAACTTACCCAATGTGTAGTTCGTTGTGCGTAGTAATTAGGGAAAATGTTATCTATTTTCTTAAATATCAGATCCAAGATTGCAAGAGACCGTGCAAGAAACTTTCGTAGTAATGGATATGACCCAAGTACGTGAAAATTTACTGTATTATTGTCATCTTGGCTTACTATCAAGGGCACAAAGAACCCTCCACGGCCATTTGACTTAATATTATCTGGCATTCCTGGTAAGCCCTCTATAAATATGTCTTGCAAGCCTTTCTTGAAACCCTTCAAGTGGTACCTGAAAAATATCAATAAATACCAGTTTTTTTCCCTTTAAACTTCAGTAACCAATCATAAGTTTCATTCCTAGTACCTAGTATACATGATTCACTACACACTATCTATTTCACTTAAGATAGACGTTTAATAATGTAAATTTTTGCCAGAACTATGATCATGCACGTGCACAATAACAATAAGTAAAGTATGTATATGTCTGGAAACTTCTCAAGCTTATAAATGAAAAAACAAAATGGGGGAAAAAAAAATTTTTTTAAAATTGCAATTTGCATTCATCCACATCCAACCAAATTTGTTATTTATGAAGATAAAGTACCCACAACAATAATTTTATCAAAACTATAAAAGCAAGTACTCCAGCTATATAGCCCACGTGAAACAGCAAGAGCTAAAAAAGGAACTAGGCAGACTGTTTTCGTCGAATTAATCACCAATAATTTTGACGTTCTTCACAAACTGAGTAAAATATCCCGTATCTACAAGAGTACTGGTGGAATTAAGTAGCAATGTAAGAACTATTATGTATACTGAACATAAAAGGTGAGCACCTAATGATTAACTCTTTTGAAAGGACATACTTATAACACCCCCCCCCCCCCTCTTTTTTTACATCTCTCCCTGATTTTAATTCTATTACCCTTATTTTACATCTGTTTTCTCTGGTCCTATGCAACCAATGTACAGATTAATATTCCTCTTTACACCAGTTTTTGCGGGTCCCTTGAACAGTGTAAAAACTGTGTTTCTCTGTATTTTAAAGAATTTCTAATGAAATAATGTTGTGTGATATTCATATTAATTAAAACAAATTATACATGTCCCTATGCCGATCCATACACAACATTTCAAAATACGACAACTGTTACGCTAACATGTGCTTGCGCCAAGGGGAAGACAATCCATTACTGTGATTGATGTCTCAGCTGCAACAAATCAGACAATCTTCACCCCTCCTATGGTTATGGCAGAAGATAAGACTGCAAGCTACTGGACTTAGTTTGTTTTGATAGTTTGTAACAACTATTCTCAGAGGCAGCAACCAATTCTGTTGTAAAGTATGTTGCAGTGCTTGCAACCGAAATGACTGAATCAAGTATCATATAGAAACGAAAGGAACATAAGAGAACTGGAAAACTTCCTATTGCTACCATAAAAGACAAAGAAAGAAATGCGGGAAGAAATTTTTACTAGGCAAATGTGAAAATTTCCATGTAAACTATTTTTTTGTAACATAACATGGTTGTGCAACATCAACCATGTCATTGTAACTTTGTAACACCACACTTTATTTGGGGCCAAAATATTTTTCTTAATTCCAAGACAATCCACATAAAATATGTCATAGATTGTAGAGGAAACAAGTAACGCAACAGAAGACAGTATTGTTGATATAGCAGTGGGTTACACAAAACACAGCAGATAATTGGACAAAAGAAGAGGACAGTGGTGAGTTCAGCTAGTGTTTTGTGTCTCTTTTGTAATTTGCCCACAATTGTAACTATTGAATAACTAGAGTGTGTCGCACCAGCACTTACAAGTAGATCCTCCACTTTTCATCCCTGCATGGCTTGGCTGGTGAAAGCATCATCTAAAAACTTAGTCTACATTGTTCGCGCACCTAGATCCTCATTTTATTCTCACTCTTCTGAACAGCATCTATGTAACCAAAGCGGTTGCGGAAACTATGATGGAGATACTGTTTCATAGCTCCATCAGAAAACACTTCTGTGCAGTGTGTTATACCACCTTCATTATCAACAGAGTGCAGTGATTAACGTTGTGTTTATAGAGCATAGTTTAAAAATTTAACGTAACATATTAATTTAATATGTAGACATTTTAAAATTAAATTATTATCGCTGAAATATGTCTTGCCGAAAGTTAGGTAAAGAACTCAAGTGCCATGTATTTTAAGCGAGCTAGAGGAGCACTGTGTACATGTAAATGAACTAACAAGTCGTGTTCACGCTTTTGATTAGATTTTATTGCCATTACCTCATTATAATTTCATTGCAGTGATCTCACAAACGTATTTTCTTACCACATAGTAATGCAATTTTTACTCAATAGCACACAATCATATTTGTTATCAGATTTTACTCTTATTTTCTTTGATTATGTTATCACTGTGGTCACGCAAATGTATTTTAATCAACTTTTACCGCTATTTTCTTGCATAATTTTATTACAATCTTCTTGGCTTCATTTTATCACAATTATTATTGTGCTATTTCTGTGTAAACTGATGAGCATACTGTAATCTGTTTTTATTGTTATTTTCTTTAATTATGTAATTTCAGAGGTCTTGCAGACATTTTTTAATAAATTTTATCACAATTTCATTGTTTTCCATGAAAGTTTTTTCTCTTTTTTCTTTTCTTTCACATGTCGATGTTGCTCCCATAGCCTACTCTGCCAAATGTGCACTGTGTAAATCAGCGTATACGCACACTTTGCATACATTTTTAATTCATAAAATTAAAATTGATTTTTTTTGACAAGTCCTGAGAATGATGTCGATAGATTGCTGGTTTCATTAGATCCGGTGTCGTTAGCTCGAGGTTCTACTGTACGTATTTTTATTCATGTCACATACAAGCACTTGCATGAAGCTAAGATCAGACAGTAGCAATGCTATGCCTGCAACAGCACTAATGAATTTGTTCTGGTCGTGACAGATGAGATGTCAGGTGTTTGTTTACATTGGGTTTAAAGTAAGAGTGAAAGCAGCATAATCACAGGTGGCTCCATCCCCACACTCTCTGCTGGCTACATACGTATTTGAGCCTAATTTTTTTAATGAAAACCATAAAATTAATAAAGAACTAATGCTATTATGTAATTGACGGACCCATAATTTTATGGTTAACTTATGTAAATAGTTACTTACCACCAGGGTTGGGTCATTACATGTAGAATGTTATTTTTCTACATACTGTACACGTAAAAAATTATGCAGAATTAGATACAGAAAATTATCTCTTTTACTGTCAAAATAAATGCTTTTTAAGAGTTAGTGGCTCTGTCGCGTAAGCCGTATGTACTATAGTACAGAAAAATATTTTTCCTTGTATAACTAGGTATTAATGTGTTTTCTATGAGTTTATGTACAAAAAAGAAGAGACACTTCAAACTGTGTTCCTACGAGATTTTTAAATGGTTGTTGCAATGGGAGTTTACAGTTAAAATTTACTGGTTTTTTGGACATACACCATTGCTCATGTTTTGTTGACCAAACTTGTATTGAAAATTGATGGAGTTCCTCTGGGATTGTTTTTTTCTTAAGTTTTCTGTTTTTTTTTTTTTTTTTTTTTTTTTTTTTTTTTTTTTTTTTTTTTTTTTTTTTTTTTT